>JAAAKQ030275545.1:0-10538 GCA_010016005.3 Zanna intricata | reverse complement strand
ACCATGTCGGTGTCTACCTTCAACGTTCTCAACGCATAGAACGCAACATAAAAACGTAATATATCATATAATATTTGTTACATAGAAGAACGTAACATAAGAACGTAATATGCTATATAATATTTGATACATACAAAAACGTAACATAACAACGTAACAATCATCCTCATTCATCCTCTGAAGTAATACCTTACGGTGATTCTGACGGGTAGACAGAGAAAGAAAAGTAGTGAAAAATATCCCAAAGTTGTATTCCGTAGGCCCATATCGGTTTTAAAAACGTCTTATATAGTAGTATATTTGAATTTGATATTAAAAGGTGTAAGATAGACATAACAATCCCTCCTTTTTTTATATGCTTTTCATGAAAAATATTGAAAGATTTCAGTATTTTACTTCAGTATAATACTTCAATATAATACTTCAGTATTTTACTACGTTTACTTACTTAAGAAAAGAATTAGAAAAAAAAAATTTTTTTACGTCAAACCATGTAATTAATGGTTTTATTGCCATGACAAATGATAATAAAATTTTAATGGAGGTTTATAATTCATATTAGTTAGATTGCGTAGAATTTAAGATCATTGTTCTATTACGATAAAAATGTTCCGCTTTTTTCCTTTTTTAATTAATAAAGTCTGTTATTGACACTGAAATAAAATAAATAGGCCTCTAAAATTAAGAGATTATTAAGTATTTAAATCAAAAAAAGTTTAAATGTCATAAAAATGAAGTGTATATTTAAAATATTAATTTAAAATAAATAAATAAAATTATGTTATTGTTTATTTTAATGTATATTTTTATTAATAAATCAACAACTTATTAAAACAGTTAAGGATTATTCGGATTTAGAAAAAAATATTTAAAAAAATGTTTAAAACATGATTTGTGAAGTAATAAGAAATTACATGTTAAAAAAAATAGTTCCAATAAATCAAGCCACAACTGACTAGTGAGGTTTTTTGTAACAGCACATAACTGATAATATCGATAACTCAATCACTTTACCACTGCCGCTAAAAGCTTTTTATGAATTTTTTTCTTTTCCAATTTTTTTTTTACAACTCTACACATTTTTAACTTAAATTTATGTTACGTCTCTAAGAAAAAACTGTAAAGTAAAACAGAATGATAAAATGTTTGAAAGGAATTTATCAAATATAATTTTTTTAACTATTTGATTAAAAAAAAATATAAAACAAAAATTATTTGTATCCTTTTAAACTAATTACTAAAGACTTATTGTGTTTTGTATTGTACTACAGTCATATAGTGCTTTAAACTTCTATAAAATATGAAATAAGTAAAACAACTTTAATATTTGAAAGTCAGTCACAAGTTGCTTCCACATGAGTTACTGATATTATTGTATGGGCAATACTTGTGGTAAACAGTTTTAAGATTTGTTATAATGGTATGGAATAATAGTCCATTTATTTTATTTGTACAATCCTAATATTCCCTAAATCTTCAAATATCTTGTAATTAGTTTAATTTGAATCCCGTAGGTAGATGTAACCTTTGTTCATATTTTAAGTGTATTTATAAGCTTGTTATATCTCTACATCGTAAAGCCAGGTTGTATTGTTAATTAAAACCCAACAAGATAATGATGTTTGGTAAACAATGTCAGGAAGCCATTAACGTTTAATAACTACGTCAAACCTCAGAGCGACTATGTGGATAAATAATCTGTTTAATTTCTGGGCCACTCTTCTACAAATATGCAGGAATAACTAAATGACAAATTTGAAGCATTTACCCGATAATGTCTTATTAGATATTATTCTTATGAGATTAGATGTGCTTTTTTAAGTGATTTACATCTCTCGTCAATCTCTGTAGTGGAGTAGTAGCGTCTCATTTTTTAATACTAGATATTCTAAGTTCGAATCCTGCTAAAGAATTTTTAAAATTATAAAATTTCTATTCCTTATTACTATCCACGGGTTTTTTTACTGTATCCGAAGAGGAAGAATCCGCCTTGGGACAATCTCAGTGGCCACATGAACATCTTCATTCTTATCCGTTATGGGCTTTACAACACTATCATCAGTTTGACCTTTGTCGACTTATCACCGATGCAAATACCACGGGAGACATTTCCATCAGTGTGTTTATTCAACCTACTACCGCCTTCGTATGGCGATACCTCTTCCTACCTTGACTACCTACCATAATATACAACCCTCAACTATCAAATTAACCGATTGTCGGAAGCGTAATAGTTGCGCCTTCCTTTAACACCGAAGGTTTAACACAAAAACTCTTCCTATATCTAACTTATATTAGACTATGCATTTAGATCATTACTTGATTGAGTCTTTAAACACTGAGAATACTATCCCCATACCAACAAAACAAGAGTTGATCGCAACAATGACAATTTTGTCCTACAATTCAATTTACAGAAAATCCTCTTGAATTACTTAAAAATCAAGAAATAAATTCACAAATTTAATAAGCCTCTAATGTAAATATATCTTATCTCTCTCTGCTCTAGTCCGCATTCTTGAGTGAGATCAATACAGGTCGCTTATAATCTTTATTATAATGTCAGTAATAAATTGATCAAAACTTAAATGAATATTTGATAGCATTAAATGCTTAAAATTTGAAATATGTAAATTGTAAAGAAATTGGATATAATTATGCTAATTTGTATTTTGATGATTACTTATTAAAATACTTTCTGATATGATATTTAGTTATTTATCTGAAATAAGATAATTTTAATAAAGCTGTGGTATAGAAATAAAATTTTTTGAGATCTGGTAAAGTAGTTATATTTTAAGTCTTTCTTCCTTCTTAAGAGCACATTGCTTTAATATGTGTGGTTAGTTAAATTAAATTTTCCAATCTCAAGCTACCTATAAAATTTAATATTAATTAAAATAAAAAACTTCAGAATAGTTGAGATATAGAAATTTCAGTAAAATCTAATGGAATTTATTGGTTTGATTCAGTAAGAAATTAAGAAACTTCAGTAAAAATAACTTCAGTAAAATTTTTTAAAATATTAATTGCAATTGAAATTTTAATAATTCATAAAAACCTGTTATATCAGTTGTTGCTAGTCTTTCATCCGGAGGTCCCGGGTTCGAGTCCCGGTCAGTCATGGCATTTTTCACACACACTACAATTCATTCCTCTCATCCTCTGAAGATATACTTTAACGGTGGTTCCGGAGCTTAAAAAAAAAAGAAAAAAAAGGTTGTTGGTAGCCCACAATTTATTTAACCATTTTCTAATTGGTACCATTAATTGTATCTCAGTGATTACCTACGTGACTTACATGATTCTAATGCTTGAAAGCTGGTCAGTGACAACACTTCAACAGTAGTAAAACAAGGACAATTACAGTTTTATTTATTGTTCAGTTTCATAAATATTTGAAAAACTGTTTGATTTAAAAAACTATATTAGCCTTTTTTAAAACTAGAAATATACCAAATAATCCTATTATATTAGATATTTAATTAGAATGTCATTGTTTTAGATGTAATATTAAGCTACATCGTAATTATGTTAATTTATAGAAAGGTTATGTTACAAGAATAGATGGTGTAATAGATTCCATTCATTAGATGAGCATGGACACAAGTTATAATGTCGGTTACTATGTAGACGTCCCTCGAGAGCAGTGTAACTGGAACAGGGGGAACCACACGGATCAAGGTCCTATGGGAAGGGTTTCACAATTAGGAGCTAATCATGAACCGTAGACCGCACCAGTCGGTACACAGCCACCCCCGTAACACCAATTAGTTACAATTTATGCACTCGAGCCTTACCTATATCCTGTCTCATGTTTCTTTACTCAAAACACTTCCGTCTGTCCGAACGTACATTTTAATTTCTTAGTTGCACTTTTTATTGAATATATTTTTTTCACTTATAAAAAAAAAAAATTTTTTTCCTGTCTATTCAAAATTACGTATTTTTATTGTTTTTCTAAATATGAATTGCAATTGAAATTTTAATAATTCATAAGAACCTGTTATATCAGTTGTTGGTAGCCCACAGTTTATTTAACCATTTCTAATTAGTACCATTAATTGAATCTCAGTTATTATGTACGTGACTTACATGAATCATCAGTTTCAAATAAAAATAATTATGTCATTTGGAATTGGACTTGGATTACTACGGTATCATATGGTATTCTCCTCTCTAATACTGGGGATATGACTAAACTGGATGGGCAAAGGTAATATTCCATAAGTAAGTCTAAGAATTGGGATGGTTCTTTTGTAACTAAAGGAAAGTAATATAATCAATAAAAAAGTTGATCAATAACTTGAATCTTTATTGTGGATCAATTCTGGAAGAAACTCACAACTGAAATATTTTAGGATCAATAGAATGGCTATTATTAGGAGGGAGACTTGAAGTACTTCTTTGAATAAAATTGTTTGTTGTTTTTCATTACTTTCTGGATTAAATTATTTTTTCTTACTGTTAAAATTTTTCGTTAAACTTGTTTTCTTACTTAAGGCTGTTTTATGGGTTTTGACTAGATTCTCACGGTATCTATGTTATAGGAATGAAAGATTTAGAGAAAATTCATCGTTGGAATTTATATGGTTTGATTAGGATGGCTCCGATACTATGCTCATTAAGGATTCTTGTTTGCTTTTCTGTGACTGAAAGAATTCATTATCTGGAAATGAGTTGCATATCGGTAAAGCCGGGCTACCTTTTTGTTTTTTTGGGGGGGGTTTTCATAGGAGGAGGAAAAAGCTCTACCAGCCACCAAACGCCCGCACAGGTGATAGTGTCGGGCTCTCACCGACTAAACCCCCCCCCTCCATTCTCCTCCACCAAGAGACCGGACCCGCAATTAACCATAACTCAGTATCGGGGGGGGATTCATAAGCGGACGCAGATCTTCATTTTGCACACCACTGCTGTAAGCTAGCATCTCACCTCACCTATAACATACAGAAACAGAACGCGCGGCGACTCAGCAGGAGACTGTCCCTCAACCCCGGCTCCTCCTTTGTGTGTTGTATATGTCCGAGGTTTGTCAATACCTTTAACGAGTCATGGCGCGGTGGGAAAGGAGTCCCCGTGCTTCATCGTCGAGCCCCATCCCTGCAAGCAAGGACGAAACGTGGCTCCGCAGGAGGCTGTCCCCCTCTCCCAAAGCCAGATTGCCTGCTACAACTGTACATCACAATTAGTTGATTCAGAAAGCAATAGATGATTTTGCCTATCATTAAATTTCTGGAACGAGTGATAAAAATGTTTTTTCATGTTGAATCCAGCAAGAAATGAAATAAAAAAAGGTCACTAATTCTAATTGCCATTACTTTTCATTATTTCCAATTTAGGAAGAATTTCCCTTTTTGAAATAACTGTTTTTTTTTTTTCTTTAATCTTTAAAGTATACAGAATAAGTAATAATTAATTTCTACTGCATAATCTCATTCCATCTGCTGTCGGAAAGTATTTAATCATCTTCTACAACTTCTTACCTTCCCGTCATTCCAATCCTGGTCGAAACTATTTTCTCTACCTGTAGCTATCGTATCAACAGACAGCTCACATATCGATTTAACGAATTGCATTCTTTTCTTTTTTATTTCTATTTCCAGATAGCTCTTGAATTTACATTCATCTACCGATATAAATTCACCACCAATTCATTAATTAGAAAGTTTTTTAGAAAGGCTTTAAAAAGACTATATTTTCTTCCTTCCTTTTCCTAAATTTTAAGCTTAACAAAAATAGTTTCTAAAAAATATAGTTATAATATTTTTTCTTCCTTTTTTTTGTTTTAATTAAAAATTCTTTTGAGTTCGTCATTATTCTCACTAACTACTTTAAAATATTATAATTAAGTGAAAGGATGCTGTGTTGGGAAATCATTTCTTTAGTTAATAGGTATATTCACCAAAAAGTTTCCATTATTTAGCCTTCAAGATAATGATGTTTGGTTAAACAACTACGATAAGACATCCCTTATAAATCAGAATGTATATACACCTGATTTTTATAAGGGTTGTAAAGAATCACATATTTCTCTACCTGTGAAAATGTATAGTTTTTCTTTTCCACACTATCCCTGCTACTCTGTTGTAATTACAATTTGTTATCTGTTTCATATGTCTTTTTAAATCTGCATCATGTCTTCTCAGGTAAAATTAGTAAAATTCCTTCCTTCAGGAATTTTTGCATCAATTTGAATTATAGTTTTTAATTTAAACATAATCTTTCGATTTTGTGCTTTTAATTTTAAATTTTAATAAGTATATACTCAATATTATACCAAATAATTCTAGTAGTCGTACAAATCTAAACAAGGTTACAAAATGGCGTTAGTTATAAAATTAAACAAATGGAAAAAAGACCAATAGGTTCACATTAGGAATTATCCTAATTTTTAACAAGAATGAGAAAATATTTCTCTGAATGCATATTATACTTAATTAATGCATTAAGGAAGAAATCTAATTCCGTGATAACTAGATGTAATTTATTTACACATCATCAGTGTTCTTTTTTAGGTATTCCTAAATTTCTTCTTTCTAGTCAAAAATCAATTCAACTCATCTAAAGAATGGTTTATCATCCAAATATAAAGATGGTCTTTCTTTTAGAAAAGTAAACCTTAGCTGTAGTTTGCTAAGGTTTCGTTTCAGATGTCATTTTTAATTTAAGTTATGATTATACTTTTCCGTTCCGAATTTAAAGCAGATTCTATTTTTCTCTACAAATACTTATTGTTATGTCGTATTCAAAAAATTCCATGATTTTAATAAATTATTGTTTTTTTTGTTTATCCGGTAATCCATTGATTTCAAATTCTATTATTATACGAGATAGTATTTCAAACGTTAATTAATCAATTAAATTGTTTCCATCCAAAAACAATTACTTAAACATAAAACTGCAAAAGGGTACTATTTAAATACACGTGAAAGTAACCCAAAACTTGTATAATTTTATTCAAAAGTCAAGCACCGCGTTTCTTCAAAACGTAACAAGACTTGCATTAAATAAACATAATTTTACGTAAAATGGTTGAAGATGCAAGATGGGAAAGTAGCCCAGGTACATTAATAAGAAAAATATGGCTCAGTGTAGCAAGGCATGGCTTATATTTCATGACATATTTTAGTATAACCTGGCCTTAATGCTTTTGCATTTGAATTAACAATCTTCTTTCATGGTATTTTTATATAACTACCCAAAAAAAAGTGTGTTATATATTTAGAGTGTATGTATGTATATATGAATGAATGTATGTTTGTGTGTTCCCCCGTCAGTAACTCAACCGCTGAACCGATTTGGTTGTAGACAGGTCGGAATCCTTACGTTACCGGATATGTCATTAGGCTATATTAATATAAAAACTGCATTTATAGAGATTGGAACGAAAGGTGGCTAATCGGTCCCAAAGTTGCATGGACAAAACGACTTGTGGACTTTGCCAAATGGAATGGCAGATCTCACGGCGAAATTGGACATTAATTTTCACAGGCGATGACCATGCACAGTTGCTTCAATGCCTATTTACATCGTTTTAGCAAGAGGACATCACCAATCTGTACATATTGTACTGAAGTTGATACTGCTGAGCGCACACTCTTTACATGTCAGCGATGGCAGTGAGAGAAACAGCCTGCTTAATTCGGCTCACACCAACAACTTAGTGGACTACATGTTTGTATCTCCCATCAGTTGGAACAGAATAGATAGCATGGTTGAAACAATCATAAGGGATAAAGAGGATGAAGACAGGCGATGTGGTCATTGACATTTATGGTCGTTTATGCTAAAATGGAGTTGAGCCTAATAATGTACAAAATTTTCACCTTGTGATGCGTACGTAATATTCGAGGGACTCAGTCATATCAGCATAAAGCTTTTATGGATCTAATAGCATAGTCCGAAATTTAGGGGCTCCGAACATCTACATTATACTGTCGTGTAATGATCTGCACTGATCAATACTCTATTTTTTTTTCTAACAAAATTTTATTTTCTCTGTATTTTACACTTAATGTACTGAATATTCTTTATTATTCTTTCTATTATTATGCTTCTTTTTTTTTTTTTGAAAGTAACGTGAAGGCATAACAACACCACCTGCATCACAGGCACACTTAAATTCATAAATTCATTATTTGTACTCAGTATTTACACTTAATGATATTTACATTACAATATTGGCACAACTCTGTGCGCCTCTTAGCTATCCTACAGAGTTAGATCCCGAACGACTCATGGCTCGATAACTACTGAACCACCAGAAGTCCACCTCCCCATGCAGGCTGTTGACCCAAGTATCTACTTTATTATGGTTATAGAACTCTTCAACTTTGTTTTATACAACTCTCAGTATTCTCAAAACTACATTGTATATTTACCTCGTATTTTCATGTTCACTAATAATCTTCTTTTTTTTTTTAAAAAAAAAAGAAAAAAAAAAAGAAAAGAATACAAATAACTAAACCTTAATGGAATTTAAAAAAATTTTCTATAATTAACTAATAACAATATTCTCACGATTTTTCATGTTTACTTTATAAGAATATTTGTTTCTTTTACAACATATAAATCGGCTTCAATGTTTTATAAATGGCTTACATTCACCTGTATTTTTTAAATTTATTTTTTCTCTTTAAAAATCGTGATCTCGTTTTTTGTGTTTTTTTTTTAATGTTAATTGTAATTCTAAATTAACCTTTAATCAATAAACTAATTTAATGATACCTTGAAAAACACCAATAATGAAATGTGTGTTCATTACTACCCGGTTTAATTAACTCTCTCTTTTTCTGTTTAGCCTCCGGAACTACCTTAAGGTATTACTTCAGAGGATGATATGTATGAATGTGAATGATGTATAGTCTTGTACACTTCATTCATATTCATACTCATCATCCTCATTCATCCTCTAAAGTAATACCTTACAGTACTCCTGAAGGCTAAACAGAAAAAGAGAGAGTTAATTAAACCGGGTAATAATGAAAATTATTAGTGTTTTTCAAAGTATCATTAAATTAGTTTATTGATTAACTGTAAAATAATTTGTGTAAAGTGACAGATTGTTTTCTGTTAAAAAATACGCTAGATATGAAAATGGAACATTCAAATTTTGGATAAAAAGTTACAAACTTTAATAACTTTTATGAGTAAAATAATGATTTAAAAAATAATTTTAGTAAGTAACTTTTTTCCTTCTCAGTTTCATAATTTTTTTTTTATTATGTTTTAAAAACGACTTCGCTGGTAGATTATTATTTTTCTAATCGAGAACCTAATCAGTTACCAGTATATATATATATTAGGTATACCATTATAGATGTAATTGGGAAGTTTATTGTCTATTCCTACTCTTGTTATCTGCAACGTGCATTAAAATTTATTGTTTCCTAGTATTAAAATTTTAAAGGTCAGTGTTTCAACTTAACATGATTCTTCGGTCCGCTGCAACAGATTATAATAACTAACAATAAGAAAGAGATTTAAACTAAAAAGTAAATTTAGGGTTGAATGTAGACCGGCCTAATTACTCGTAAATTTTGTCTAAACTGCATGCAGTCAAAATCGCAACGAAACAATCTGAGGAAGTAGATAATAGATTGCAAACATGGTCTCGTAAGTTTAGGCAGGTAAGGTAAAACATAATCATGACTGTGTATTTGTTTCATGGGAATGCGCCCTCCTCTTGTCTCTTAACCTGGGTCCCCCCTCGACCCTTTACTTGTCGTGCCAAAATCTCTAAACATAATAGAATTATCGGGAAATAACGTTGTGTGTTTTGCAAAGGGTATAATTACATTCAGCATCTTGTCTGATTTAACTTGTCTTGTTTGTTTAGTTAAACGAATAAAACTGAAGAGCCTTTTACATGCCATAAATCAGACTCTACATATATATATATATATATATGCACAGAGTATAAATTAGTATACGCGTAGAACGAGTATTAATACTAGTATCTACGTTCCAACTAATTATATGTGTGTCTTGAATCTTGTTCATTAAGTTGTAATAAAGATAATAATAATAATGATAATTCTGAATTAACGTATATAATAACAGTAGATTGCTGTGCACTAGTATATGATTACGACATTACAGTTAAACTAAAGATAATTATTTCTCTTCTAAAATAATCTGCATTGATATTAACATGAGGAAATAAATCAAAAAATGCACTTAGATATTACTTTATGTTTGTGTATGTATGTTTATTTTGTAGTTTATTTTTCATATTAAACACTCAAGTACTGTTATAATATCATTTGCCATCAATTTGATATCTCTATAACAAAAAATTCTGAGATTTAATAAAAAAAATATGATGTGGACACCACATGATCTCCTTGTACAAAAATAATACGATTCTGAATTACAATTTTTAATTAATATTATATAATCAGATGTTTCATCGTATCTATTACATATACACATATGAAATAATGACTTTTAAATTACATATACACATTTTTTTAAATCTATAAAATTTTATTTCACTATAACTTCTGATTTTTTTGTCAATTTTTTTTTTTTTT
>JAAAKQ030275534.1:0-10538 GCA_010016005.3 Zanna intricata | reverse complement strand
TAAAAATATTTAATTATCAAAAAAATATTTTATTTAAAAACCTCACTATAAACAAATTTATTTTGTGAGGACTAAATATGCTTAAAATAAATAAACCATAAAGTAAAATTAGAACATCATTTTGTAATAAAACTAAAATTTATAAGCGTAACAGTAGTAATCTTAATGGTCATCAGTAACAATTGTTGTTTTTACCTACTTTATGTTCTTGTTCATTGTTACATTGTAATTTTTAATGTATTAGTATGATTATAGTTATTTAAGTTCAATAATAATTTTATAGTAATATAATTATTAAGATTTATGTATTATTGTAGCTAAAGGTAGATGTTATCGAATGCTATCATAGATTACAATAAATTATTTTGCCATTATGTCCCCTCTGTATTCCTACTTTGATCGCTGGAATGCTATTTCTAATGTATTACCATGGGGGGGGGGGGACAACTGTAGTTGTGATAAACTGACTAACTCTTCTTATCTTTCTTTAGTAAAGTTCTGTACAAGTGTTTTGAATGACATTTTCTCATTTTTGTAGACTGCGGTGTAGTATATTTTTATTTGTTTATATATTTTTTAAGGATTCTAACAATCCTTGCTGTTATCGGGAGTCAACAGATGATTACGTACGAATTTTCACTGCATTGTTCTTCATCACATTTTCATTGTAGCACTCACAGTTATGAGCAGAAAAGCCTGTTGCCTTTAGATCTTACCTTCTTCTGGGGTGGTTTTTTAACCACTTTTTTTGTTCTTTAAATTAACATTTATGTTTATTAAACAAAAGATATACAAGTTAAAATTATAATTTTATTTTACTATTCATTGTTGCTAAAATATTTATAATACATGATAATATAATTGTATTATTTAACTTCAACATTGTTTTTAAATGAAATAGCAATTCACGCTGGTAACATTAAATATAAACAGTATAGTATAATTAGAATGTGAAAATATCTACCCAGTTGCAGTTAGTTAACTCCTGACTGTATATGGTTAGAAAATGCAAGAAAAAAGATGATATTTTTTTAACTTTCTTATTTTATGTAGTTTTTTTTTTCAACTATATCTATAGCTGAACATGAGTCTACTACTGTAACAGTGAAGACTATTATTAGATGAAGACTTTTACTACCATTAAATATCATTGGTTGAAAACATATTGGAGGCTTAATGAGATTTATATTGTCAAATGACAGATTAATGTGAATAATAGTGTGTTACAAAATGCACTGTGAGATTATCTTTCCATGATATAGTATGTTTATTTATGCAGGGGTGAATGAAGTATAAAAAAATGATGTTAGTTCTGTATTCATTTTGATTCAGAGATTAACTTAAAAGTTTTCAGTTGGTGTATTGTTTTTCAATAAGTAAATACATTTTATCTACTTGAAATCCCGTAGAAACTAATATGGTTCTATCAGAGGTATAATGTTTTTTTTTGTCCATTTCTGGTCAGCCTATATTAATCACTTCTCTAGTGTATATTTTTAAAGTGGGTTTTGATTAGTGAAGTTGAAAGTGATGAGATTTTTGAATAATGATTTTGTTACATACTATTTATTTTTAGTACATATTTTTTATCCTAAGTTTATATTGTAATCTTTGATGGGTTTTTTGTAATTATTAGTTGCAGTATGCAAAATAGTGTTAGAAAACAAAATCATATGCACTATTTTATAGGATTTTTTAATAATATTTATTTTCTGAAATTTGTGATGGTTTTTATTTTTCTGTAGGTAGATAACAATGAACCCGTTCAATATAATTTTGATATAAAAGCTTCAGCAGATGCACAGTTCAATAATATTCAGTATATGTATATCGGTAGAAATGAATCGATGACTGAAGGTTTCACTGGTTGTATTTCACGTGTTGAATTTGATGATATATATCCATTGAAATTATTCTTTCAAGAGAATGGACCTCGTAACGTTAAGTCTATTGGAGGTGAGTGTATTATACGTACAGTACTTATTACATTAAAAAAAATTTGAATTCTTGGTTTTAAGATAAAATAACTCCTGGATGGATAAGAGTGGTAAATTTTACAGGTCATCTATAATTTTTTTTGTTGACTAAAAACATGCTGTAAAATAGTGCACTTCCGTTCTAGTGATAAAATACCCATTTAATTTTCTCTGTGTTTTTATAGCTAATTAATTAGTTATTATCTATTTATATAGCCAGAAATAGAAAAATTATTTTCATTATTAATAAGTTTAGTATTAATCCTTGAAGCGGTAAGTGTCGATTAAATCGACAGGTCTGTGGCCCATAAATTGCAACTGTTGATTTTGCCAAGAGTTGATCTCGCTCATATTTTGAATTAACACGTTACCAATCTTCTTAACTGTACTATCATTTTAGACAAAGTTCTCTTCTTTCTCATAGTGTACTTTATTTCCGCTGGGAGCGCTTAAGCTATTTTATACAACGAAAATTGAGGTGGCATCTTTGAGTAAGCTGTCATTGTTTACATTGTCATAATTTTGTAGTTCGTTTTTGTGTTGTTTATGTTTAAAATATATTTCTTATTGCTAGTTATAGGTAAGAATTTCTGATAAAAAGTCTCATAAAAGTATATTATGTGATCCAAATATTATAAACAAAACATATGTAAACTCTGCAGTGGTCATTCATAACCTGTAATATTGTGTTGTCTGATCATCATCTATTTTAGTTGACCACTATTACAGACCTGGCCAAGAAAAATACATAAAAATTAAAATTGTTTTTAAAAACTGGGCTTTTTGATGTGTTAATAGTGTTATAATTATTATTTAGATATTAGAAAGTACTGTGTATTTAATGAGACTTGTGTTAAAATAAATTTCCTCAGTGAGAAGAAGAAATTAGCCATTTTCAGTGATTGTACCTAATTATACATTTTTTTATTTCACTTCTACTGCATGTAAAATAATGGGGGGAAAAAAAAACAGTTTTTATAAAAATGAAATGTTCTATTATATGTGTATTTCAGAATAAGTGTAATTGTTTGAGAAACATGTTTGATAAAGAAATTGTTTTTTTCTTCAAGATTATATTCCTCATTTTGTATTTTATTAAATTATTATTTTACATTAATGATAAAAAATATTAACTTAGTGCTATTCAAAATTTTCTGTTTAATTTGGTATATAATAAGCCTGATTAGGGTAAATATCATTAAAATGCCCATTAGTTTAGGAAAAAGTCTATGTATTGTGCAAAATTACTTGGTATTTTAGAAGTGATGTATTCACCTCTTTTAGGGTTAATGATTTTCTGAGCAGAAAAATATTATTTGGTTTGAATTATTAAAATTATTTAAACTAATTTCTTTTTATTTTGTGAATGCTCAGTCTGAATAAAAAAAAAATTAGCTGAATAAAATTAATACTAAAATTATATTATTTTTTTAGAGCAAATTCTTAATGAGGATTTCTGTGGAGTGGAACCTGTAACACATCCTCCAAATATAATAGAAACTAGACCTCCTTTGGATTTGGATGAAGATAAAATTCGAGCTGCATATCACCATACAGATTCCGCAATTCTTGGAGGTAGAGTTTTTTATTTTATCAACCGATTAATAAAATATTATTTTTATATTAGGTAACACCGTTAGCAAAAGTGAACAATGTAGAACTTTTTTTGTAATCTCATAGTAAAATCAATTTATTTTTTATATATTTATTTTATTGCAACCTTCAATCTATGAAAAATGTCTTAATAGACAACACACACATCACACATCTTTTCATTGTGTATTGTTACTCTCTTTTATATATTAAATGTATTTTATAATGACAAATCTATTGTAACATTTTTTTTTTTTTTTTTATTGACTGTCCATCTTATTTTAATTAAATTATTTTGGGTTTTGGAGTGATAAAGTAATTTTAGGAAAAAAGTGTGATAGATTATAAAATCATTAACACTTTTTTACATTATTATTTGTTTTGTATTCTCTCATGCTGAAATTTTTTTTTTTTTTGTGAAAAAATTTAATCTAATCTTAATCTTTCCTTTCCATGAGTGTTAACTAAAAGCAAAACTTTAAGTAAGATTCTGACTTATACTGTCAGAAAAACATACTAAAATAAAGTTTGCTAGTCCTTGAGTCCCTGCATTATATAACAAATTTTAAAAGAAAAGAGGTTACTGAAGGGAAGCTTATAGATAGCTTTAGAGAAAATATTACATGTAGGATGTTTTATTCTAAAGTAAACAATGTTGAATCATATAAGAGAAGGAAAAGATTTCCAGATGTTTGTGATGTTAAAACATGGTTAGTTAATTTTTAAAATATGAATTATTAATTGTCAATATATTTTTATAATTTATTTACGTCCATAAATATTTATGTTAACGTCTTTTTTACTTTGTTAGGAATATTGGCTCTCATATTTCTGGCAATTGTAATAATGGCAGTGCTAATTGGTCGATATATTGCAAGACACAAAGGTGAATATTTAACACAAGAAGATAAAGGTGCTGATGATGCTTTGGATCCTGATTCAGCTGTTGTACGATCAGCGACTGGACATCAAGTACAAAAACGCAGAGAGTGGTTCATTTGATCCGATCAGAATGAATTGACTGTTGTTACAACTAACCTAGAAGAAGATTTTTAGCATTAGCCTTATTTAATAAATTGTTGGAAAAAACAGATAATGTAATGACACACAATTCACAGTGCCAATATTAATCTTAGAGATCGGCATTTTAAAATAAGCACGATTTATTTTGTGACTAAGATATTTTTTCATTGTATGTGATTAACATTTTTTTTTTCTTTATTTACAATAATTATTTATTTTGTACAATAGAAATGAATCTGGCCTACAATTTATTAATTTATTCAGTACAAATATTTGCCTAAGCTTTCTTGAAAAGCCTTTATTTTTCTGAGTTTGCACATAGAAAGAATAATAATAGGTCGTTTAAAAGTGTTAAAAGCACTTGTATTATTTTTTAACTGTTTGGCTAGATTCTGCTCTCTGTTTAACTGTAATAATTATTCAGTATAGATTAAGATTATAATGCAGTGTTATTAATTTATTAAATAACTTTGAGTTCAGTCAGATTGTTTTTTTTAGTTTGTTCTTTGTTTCATTATACTTTTTAAAAAGATTTGATATTTACTGATAAAAGTACTCGCATAGTAGAATAGAGTATTAGATGTGCACTTATTGTTGAAATCTATTTAATTTCAGGAAAGATATTTTTAATATATATACAGTAATACTTAGCTAAAATTTAAAAATTTTTTGCTCAATAGATATTATTTTTTGCAAAACCAATGAGAATTAACTAACATTTTTTAAATGTGATATTACTTAATTATTTCTGGTAAAGAGAAAGAATCTCTTGCATTAAAAAAACAACCTAAAATTTACAGAGTAAAATAACACTGGTTTTTATTATAACTAAGTATTTTTGTTTAGTATATTTATAGAAAATCAATTTGTGTGTCACTTTGATAGC
The DNA here is from genome assembly GCA_010016005.3 of Zanna intricata. Classification (NCBI taxonomy): domain Eukaryota; kingdom Metazoa; phylum Arthropoda; class Insecta; order Hemiptera; family Fulgoridae; genus Zanna; species Zanna intricata. The sequence continues at coordinate 5,060 of JAAAKQ030275534.1, read as the reverse complement.
AGCTATTATTTTTCCAGTACGTAATCATGTAGGTAATTATCACAATAATTGTTTTAAAAACTAATTTATATTCTATTTTAGTAGTCGCTATTGGTCGTTTGAAATTTTATAAAAATATAAAAATAGTTTTTTTTTAGGTGTACGTAATTTTGTACTAAAAACATTTTTTAAAAGAATAAGTTATAATCTCCCGGGTTGAACTCTTGGAAAGATCTGAATTTTTAGTGGAGATCCAATTGATGTTTCTGTGTTCCAATCCAATATAAAACCTTGTTTCAACTTATAAAATTATATGGCACGAGAACGACCTAATAAATTTAATTAAAAACTTTTAAAGTCAATCCGGTTTTAATCAGTCTTTATAAATTGAATAAAGAAACTACATAAATAGTTACATATTACTGTATTTATATAAAAATTAATTAAATTTTACGTTTTTTAAGTTATTTTAACTTTATTTTTAATTTTTTTTTTAAGACATAAATTGCCATGTTGATAATCATAAACACGCCTTTAATATTTGATCTAAAATATTTAGTGTATGTAAATTTTATGAAATAATATGACGGTTTTCTAATTTTTTATTTTAGCAGTCATTGGTATTATTATTTATATTTGTAAATTTAATATTTTTAATAATAATAATATCCCCCTTTTTTATAATGTTATTTAAGATTTCACAGTATCGGAATATAAAATATTATAGAAGTGTGTTCTTATGTAACTTTTTTCAAGATTATGAAAGATCTACATTAAATTATTTTATTTTCTTCGATTGATATAGAAAAAAAATGTTATAAAACTAAAATCAACAAATAACATTAGGTAGTGTGTAATTTGGCTGTATTACTTGATAGTGTAATTTGTACAGATTCACCACAGATTTTTTATATAGTAATTTAGTGCAAAAGGATGAATTGTTTTTTTTTATAAAATTAGTATAGTTGATAAATTATCCTTTTTGTATTCTGTTGGCTTCCAATTTATGAATTATTGGTTTTAAAGTACAATTTGTTAATCTTATATTTATGGAATATTGTTAATTAATATTATCATTTAAAAAAAAAAATTCTGCTGAAAGTGGCCTACATATCATTTTAATATTTTATATTTTTTTAATTTACTTTTTATTAGCATTAATAAGACCACCAATGCTAGATTTATTTTCAATATTATTTATTTTAAATAAATATTTTGTGATTTTATATATGTATTTTCTATGTTCATTATCCGTCCTGAGTTTTATATTTTTTATTTTTTTTAATATTTTTATGTTATATAATACTATTAGTAGGTGTTATTTGGTAGTGTTAGAAATGTGTTTTATATATATACATATATATATAAAATATAATATTTTATTTTTTATTTTATTATAAAAGTGTGTGTTGTATAAAGTGATCTTCCAGATAAATTAAAACTAATATAATACTTTTTTTAATAATTTTTTTCTTTGTGTGAATAAAAAAAAAAAAAAATTAAAATAACATGTTTTATATGAACTTCCACTGTCCAAAATACTGTGAATATTTATGAATCTGTTTAAATTAAATGTTTGGTAATGATTTATTTTAGTATAGATTTTGTTTTGTATCTTCTTTTTTTGTTGATACTAATTTACTTTAAGGAAATAACTAAATAATATGTGTACATATTATGGAAGTTATAACAGATAAACTAAACTAATGGGAAAAATATTTGTATAGAACTGATATCTTTTATTAACTCCTTGACGGTTACTTTATATTCAGTTGCTAATACTAATTTGTTCCATTTAATTTATGCAACAATCACAATAAAATGGGAAACTAATTAAAAAATTAAACCATAACTTTATTAATTTTTATCAACTAAATGTCTATGGATTTCTCATTGTAAGTTATCATTTTATGAACATATCTAGAGCTTGATTTGCACAATAAATAAGATTTTATATCAAATTTTGTTCTTTTTATTCTAATAAATTATTTGAAAGATGATCTGCCTTTCCATAGAAGCATAATTCTCATCTAATACAATGTCTTTCTGGAATGTAAACTTCAAAAAAAGTTTTTGATACATAGTCTTGTTTATTGTTTAAAAGAATACAAATCAGAATAAAAACCTAATTTTAAGTTTTTTTATGAAACATTCTATGGGAGAATTAAGCTGATTTTATTCTCAAGTTATTCTGAGAAATATGCTGGTAAAATCAAGTTTTATGTTAACTATTGTTTTATGTTAGTTATTCTTAACTATTGCCTTTTCCAGTTTGTGTTGTAATTATTTACAAAAATTGATTTATTTTTTTTTTTTTATAATAAAAAAGTTTTTCTAATATTATATCTATCTGTTTTCTAGCCAAAGGATACTGTGGCTCACCACAAACAATATTTAAGAAAAGGGTTTTGAGCTTATTTTATTTTGTTTTGTTTTGAAAGTAAATAATTAAAATTAATTGTAACAAAATAATTTAATGTTTTTTTAGACTGTATAAACTGAATCTCAAATGAGTATATTTTAATGTGTTATATTAAAAATTGTACATTCTGGTATTGTAATTATGTGTGTATTGTATGTGAATAATGTATGTTTTGATATACTGTAGTAACTTGTGTTAATGCGATAATTTTACATTATCTTGATCCCACTTAAGTTTTAAAAAAACTAAAAACCGTAATGAGTTGTATCAAGTTGTTAATTACCTTGATTGTGGTATGGAAAGGAAGGTTATATATTTAGGCTTTTTATTTTTGTATGTTTGCATCCCTGGAACTACAAATCAACAGCTCCTATTTTCATGAATTATGTATTGAATAATTTGTTTGTCATGCAAATGATACTAGTCATATGTCTGAAATAAAAGCAACAACAAAATGGTAGACAATTAAGATCATGCTGATTAGTTTTTTTTTAATTTTTATCACCTTCCCTGTTTCAGTTTTTTTATAACTGGATTATAATTCAGTTATAATTGAAATCAGCTATACTTTGACTTAAAATATAATAATAATTACTTCTGAATTTTATTGCAAAAATTGTTTGATAGCCAATGGGAATTACTTGACTTTTTATTTTCATAAACGAAAAATTTCTGTAGTAGTAATTTGACATTCATTTGCTTTTACACTTAAGTAAATTACAGTATGTAAAAAATAAACTTTAAAATATATATTTCCTGTTTTCTTGTTGTAAAATTGTTATTTAAAAATATTGAGTTACATCATTATGATATGAAAGCGCTGTTAAATATATATACGCACAGAGTATGTAATATTATTTTTTTTTACAGTTTTTAAGAAAAAGTTGTAACTTAAAAAATACATCTTTCAAAGATTGAAAAAGTTAGTCCATATTCTTTGTTTTTACATCTCATTTAGTTCTATTTAATGTGTAGAATTCATGAAAAGAAATTCGTATTTTGTGTTTTACATATATATAATTTCATTCAGCTGTTCCAGAAGTGTTAAATTTATTACTATAAAAAGTTGGTTTTAGTAAAAATGAGTTTTAATTTTGTACTTTTACTTTTTCATTATATATTGGTGAATTTATTATTCGTTAATTATATTTTGTACGATGAACTAAGTATATAAATTTTATCAAAATAATTTAGACTACTTTATTTCTTTGAAAAGTGCCTTGCAGTACTTTGATATCTAATTTATTGTAAATGTAAACTATTGTTACTATAGTAAGTAACAAATACTAATAGTTTTATGATAAAATAAGTACAGTAAAAGCTTTTTTATATGTAAATAAATATTGTTATTACAATTTTATTGTTTCATAATATGATTAAGATGCATTTTAATGTAATAATTTTTTTTTTTTCGCTAGCAGATACGATAGATTTTTATTTTAACTTTTTTTTTGTCTACCTACATTTTACATCCTACTATATTTTGTTTATTAAATCTTCTTGATTTACATTTTCCAATCTATTGCCGATCGATCGATCGATCTATTACATTACATTACATTACAAATTACTAGATCCTTTACACTGTACAATAATGTCTAATAATGTAGTTCGTTTTTTTGCTCAGCTTTTATCTTATTATCTCATTAATTTTTTCATAGTAAATAGTAAATTGTTTAAATATCATGTTATATCAGTAAAACTTTGCAGCCTTTTAGTGAGTAGGCTGTGTTGTAGGACAACAATACAGTAAAAAAAAAATTGGACTGTCCTATTTGCTATTAGAACTAAAAATATCCTATAGAATTGAAATAATTTATTAAATGACATTAGTAATAGTAATATATGTAATGATGTATTATTATAAGATAATGAACTGTATATTGCCAACTAAATTTTATTTTTATTTCTCATTTTTACATTCATTAGAAAAGTTCTATTGTAGATTACTTTAGTGTATTATTTATTTTAAAAGTACTAAATAGATGCATCATTTAGTAATTTATATATAATATTTAAGTAAGTAAATTTTGGAAATTGTTGTATTAATATTAAATCCCATATCACCAGTCACCAGTTTGTTGTGGTATTTGTGTAATATTAAAAAAGAATTTTAAAAAAATATGAAAATTATTAAAATTTTGATTATTTGTATTTTATATAATTTGATTATTATAATATATTGTGATATTTTTTTATAATGATTTATATTAATTTTGAGTTATCAAATGCTCCTGTTTTGATACACATTCTCCAATAAATAGAAACAGGTTTATTTCATATCTTTTTGACCTTTAAAAAATTATACATTTTAATTGCAATAATTTTTAATGAAGTTAACTTCAGTTCTGTTATATCAGAGTCGTGATAGGTGCTTTATTATGCTTGAGTCTTGATTTATTTGCTTTATTTTTGAAGGAAAATTGATTGAAAGTGCAGGAAAATTTGTCAAAATTTACTATCATAAATATTTAGAATTTGAAATATCAGTAATGTTGAAAGTCGGTAAGAAAATTAGTAGTACAGTGCAGATGAAGAAAAGATTTTATCCTGCTGTTGAAAATGTTACAGAAGTTTAATATGGGGTATAAATGTATTGAAGTATAAACAGACAATATTTAGGAGTTATTGCTGTTCTCTTGGATGACGAGAGAGAGAG
>JAAAKQ030275522.1:6550-19976 GCA_010016005.3 Zanna intricata | reverse complement strand
ATTGGTATATTTAATGAAATATTGCATAACGATGTTTAGTCCTTTATTTTTATACCTTCTTGTTTTTTTAGTTCAATTTATTTATTTTTTATTCCTTATTTTTCGGCAGTCGTGTTTTTTAAATGTTTATTATTTATAATAATAATGTTGCAGGCTGTTTGTAATTCTATCCTTTTAAAAAATGACTCAGCCATCTTTATAAAAAATGCTTACTGATGTTATGGTTTTCTATGCTTGAATATATGACTTTTCTATTCAGTTTAGTATTATTATTTTGTGCTTTGATTGTAATTTAATTAATGTGTCGGGTCGTGGGTGGGCGATGGTGATAATGTACGGGGACTCTGGACGTCGAGACGTGAACACATACTGATAGGTACATTAACACATACACATACCACAGGTTCGTATGCTGAGTGATTGGTTGATTATATGGGTGACTGAGTGTTATCTGTTTCCTTTGTTTTTTGTATGTCGAGGAAGATGAGTGTTGATGACATATTTGGTAGAAGATAAAAGATTCCAGAAAATCCCCCGAGACTGCGTTATGCTTTACTGCGGGTCCAGTCTTGAGGCGGAGAAGAGCGGTGAGGGTGCATTTACGCACGCCTCGTGGGGCGTGCGTAAATGCATTCCTTCGCAACTCATCGTCAAAAAAAAAAATTAATGTATCGGGTATCGGAATTAACAATAGTGCTATATAAGGTAGTATTTAATATGAATACTAGTTTGGAAGGGTTTAATGTAAAAAGGTTAATTTATTTTTTGACACCTAACTATAGCAAAAAAATGATAAAATAAAAAATACATTCATAAAAACCGTGTTCAAATCGAGGGTAATTTGTTATCATATATTGATAAATTTTTCTAAGGTTTCCAGAAAAATGGTTTCATTATTATAATACAAAAATAAGCATATAGAAATTAATTAAAACAAGAGAAAAAACGCAAAATATCCTTGGAAAAGATTTAGAATTATTTCAAAGGTTAGATCGTTATGTATTTAATATTATACAATACTATTATATTTATTTATTAACTGTATAAAATATATCAGTAAAAAAAAAAAAAAAAAAATACTGCATGTAATAGCTTTTCTGTAGACGAATCGTTTATATTTTTCTAAGATGTCTCTAACATACATTTCTTACATAATTTCATCCGATTTATGGGTAATGTAATGAGATTTGTGTGAACTGAATCCAGGCCAGTGACTTGAAGAATGCACTTCGGATTATTCTTTATTTCATTAATACGTAGCTCATTTTGTTTTACATCCTAATTTGTCAGATTTTAATTTTGTGTATAAAATAAATAAATGTGTATTTTCATTTTACATGAATAATGCACGAAAATAATAAATATACTACATGCTATGTTTAAAATGTATAAATTCTTACGTTCATGGATTCTGTATGGAATTTACAAATTACAATACTTTACATATAAATTAAATGATATTTCATAAGTATAAAGGTTAACATTTAAAAATTATTTGACTTCATCATTAAATATTTTTTATTTCAGTATTTTAATCTTAAATGAATTATTATTAATTATTTATATTAATCTATATTTTATATATCTTTAACTATAAAATAAGATGTCCCGTCTGATTCATAATAAAGTTCCAATATAAACCACTAAAGATAAATTGATCAAAATTTGTGTACACGTTCTTCTTATGTTGAAGAAAAAGGAAAAATTTTTTTTTTAAATTCTAGTCTAAAAGGTTTAAACGGGTTAACATCAAATTTGACTTTTTTATGTTGTAATTTCTCGATAACAAATGAAGAAATCGACTTGATTTTTAATTTGTGAAATCTTCATGTTTATTTCTAAAAAACATATTTTAAATTTTTTTAAAATTCTATATTAAAAGAAGCGAAGAATGTTTCCCATTTCAGACTACACTAAACGAGATATTCACTCGAGTTGAGCTTACAAATACTTTTCAGATAAATATCTAAAAATCAGTTTCAGTTTGTTTTTAATTCCCATTTTTAAAGGTGTGATGATAAACGGCGCAGCTGCTCAACCAACACAGGCCCTTCTACCGTTTCTCTATGTGCAACGCGACTGGTTGTATTTTCCTCTGGTTACTTAACTAAAATACATTTTAAAAAAAAGAAGAAAAATAGTCACCTTCTCCTAATGGCGCTGGGTAACGTTAAAAATTGGGCAAAATACATTTTTATTCGTACGAAGGGTAGGTAATTATCTACAACTATTATTTTTTAAATGGAAGCCGACTATTTTGAAACCCGCATTCTTCAGATCACGCAAAGTTTAGGGTCCTGTACTGACCAAACTGTTACTCTGACGAAATTAAACTACATTAATATTTTTTATAAAATGAATACAGTTTAATTTTTATTTATCATTATTATTCTATACACCTTAACACGTATTAAGTTCTAAACGCTAAATCCTGAATTTGGTGCCATTTCAGTTTATACATTCAATTATAATATTTTTGAAAACACATCATACCCTGTACTACGGAAAAAATGAACTAGGGTAACTTTGTAACGAATATTTCTATGAGTTTTATAGCGCCTCGTGAAGTAGTGATCACTGAATATCTTACGTTTTAAAAAGTTTCATCAAGAAAAAATTGCATGTTGTGAAATCGGGTGATTTTGGGAGCCAGGTATATCGGTTTGACTGGAGACTGGAAACAATGGATTAATTGCATTTATTAATTGCCTAGTTGTGTGTCTGGACGTTCCCTCTTAATAAAGCCACAGGGCTGGTTTGGTATCCGATTTCTTCATTACTTGAGCAGGCAAATTTTGTTCAATTATGCGGGACATATCATATCATTATGTGATAATATTAATATTTCAGTCTTTGTCCTCTAAGAAATATTGACGGATTATTCTACAGGATATTGTTGCACAATATACTACTGACTGTAGTACTGGGTGATGGTCTTGATTCATTTAATTAGGATTGTTTGTTGCCCAATACAAGAAGTCTTATTTATTCATTTATCATTATAAGTGGAAATGATTCATCATTCTTAGCATATTATGAATAATGTCTTCATTAATGTTCATTAAATTCAAAGTAAAAATTCATACAATTAATTACATCAGCACATATAATGCCTGAATTACTTTAATTTTAATAAGCATGCATTTGTAAAACTATCCGAAGAATCCTTTCTACTCTGGTGTTCGAAAGCCGTGAAATTGATTGGTGACTGACTTATCAGTTGGGCTTTGTAGTACTGCAGCTCTTAAGGCTCAATGTTTTTAGGTCTACGTACATTATTTGACCATCAGGGGACCTCATGTCCCCTGTTGCTTATCATGCTTTGTCCCAAGCTTGAATCTTGCTTATCTTGCAAAGATTCTTCAAATTTCTTCATCCGGTTTTAAAGAGATGACGATAACGCAACATCCCATCTTTTCAAAACTACCAAACATTATAGCATGAATTTTTAAGTCATAAATTTTCGCTCTTTAGCAATAAAACATTCTATCTAATAAAGTATTGCAAATATAAGAATTTTTTGATACCAAACATCCTGCAATTTATTAGAAAAAACAATTTTTTTAAATTGTCTATTTCATTTATTATTCCATAAACTTTTGAGCGGATTTTCACCAATTTTTATGGTATTCTCAGAAATTATTTATTAAACTTAAAACTGATTTAATTGAATCCACCAGATTCCACTAACCAGATTTAGTTGATAACCAGATTATCCATATATGCATTTAAATTTATTATATTATGCATTTAAATATAAATGGTCACGTATAGGAAGGAAAATTGGGCAACTTTACTTACATAGTATTTCGATACTTCGATGATAGCGTCAAATGATACTAAATATCCCATGATTTATGTGTGTGTGTGTGTGTGTGTGTAAGGGAGAGAGAGAATGTCTGCACAGGTTCTTTCAAAGATTTCTCCTAGTTTATTTATTATAGATTTTGAGAATATATGTTCAATCAAGCTAACGAAATTTGCATCCAAATCGATTGAAAAAAGAATAAAATTTTAAATAAAAATGTAGTAATCTTATTTTTTATTAATAGACTTTTTAAACACAAATATCATTATAATTTTATACTTTTGAGTACTATTAACATATGACATTATATTACGTGTACATACAAGTTTATAATCCAGTCCGTATTCTGAATAGAATATACTGAGTAGAATATAAATATATTTTATAATTAATAAAAATTCAGGTTATGAATTATATAGTTGTTGGGTCAGGATACTCTCTTGACGCGGGAGGGACCCCGTGGGTAGTCGTTCGAAGGGGACGTAGACAGGGGGGCAGACGACTGCCACAACAGTCTGGAGTGACTGAAGTTATTCCTGACGGCGGTGCCAGTTGCTCCTGAAGTGTGCAAAAAAAAAAAACAAACCATTGGCAAGATCTGGCTGTCTGGTCTTTACACAAGTTAAAAGGTTATGAATTAAATTTTTGTTCTGATAAACGATTACCGAGTAGATTAACTAGGAAAAGGATCCCGAGGATTATGTATTATTTAAGAAGTAGTTATAAATAGTCTTATTTATATATTTTATTTACAATTATTTTAGACATAAGAAATCTGAGTGGAGAAAAAATCATTATCGAAAAGGCATAAAATCAATCTTCAACAAATATAAAATCTCCAATTTTTAAAATTTTATTAAACTTCTCAAAAATAAATTGATAAATTTCCGATAGTTACGATGAACTAAATAATTTAACATATTAAACGCTAATTATTTTCTGTATAAAATGATAAAATTATTTTTGTTTTAGGTTTACATTCAATGGCATAATTTAAAATAAAAATTATTTATTTTTTGTTAATAAGTGAGTTGTTTTTATACGTCATATAGATTACATTACAGGTATACTTCATACAGATTTAGTGTTTACTTAAGGAACCATAAATTTAGTATAATTTTAATGAATTCTTTTTTAGTTTAATTCAGTACATGGAAGTCGTTTCAATATTGTGATCAATGATTGAATTTTAAATTATTCTGGAAAAAAATGAAATGAACTAATAGGTAAAAAATTCATATAATAAATACTTTGTGCTCTTTTTCTTGTTGCGGTATTTACGTTTTAAGAAGTATTTATTGATATGATAATAAAAATGCTTTTGTAAAAATATGCTACACTGTAAACTGAAATGTGACGTAAATGCGTCCAGTTTATTTTTTTGAAAAAAAGAATAATAAATCAAAAGGACAGTGATTAAAGCGATAAAAGAAACAAAAGATTGGCCAGAAGTTAGATTATGCGGGAACGCCATCCAGTTCATATTTTCATCCTCTCTTTTAACCGAAATGTAAAAATTCCTTGAAATAACAACAGTGATAAATCTTTCCATATTGTATTCTATGTTTTTGTAACTACAGAATGTTTTCTTTGAAAACAGTAGACTCTGTCATTCTTTCTATTTCATAACATTATCTTTGTCACAAATATCATCACTCTTGTACCCCATTACCACTTACTTGTTTGTATTCTTTTATTGAGAGCCCTAGCATATAATTAAGCCCATATTTATTATACTGACTTCTTGTATTTATTTGCAATTTTATTGATATTTTTTTTTACCTGGATTTTACAGGTTTGAAATATATGTGTATTTTATTTTAATTTAGACTGAAAGTTATTAATCAAGGTTTGAAAAGTCAATTTTATTAAAAATAAAACTATGACAAAGAAAAAACTGCAATTTTCTATTTTACTGGTTTTTTTACACGACTTTCACATGTGGGATAAATTTTTTATATTCTAGTTTATGACAATCGGTGATGATAATAATTTGATATTTAAACATCTCAGAACGACACACTGAACCAGACTATATAACAAACTTTAATGGACAAAGTTTCTTCAACGTTTTCAGTGATTTCGCATCTACTCTCAGTGACTGGAGCTGTTTTTTTTAATAATGACGTCACTTTATTTTAATGCTTAGCGTTTTACTTTCCAGTCTAGGGCTATAGCAGAGAAGGGAAAGTATTATAATCGGTCCAGTTTGCCCATATGCAGTTTCCACCAGATCTTGACATTTTGACACGTATGAACGTGTGTGTGTGTGTGTTCGGTATCGCCCTCTAAATCATATTATATCCTCAGAACTACTGGATCGATTATGAACAAACTTGGTCAGATTATTTCTATGTATAAAATATTGATTAAATTTTTCAACTTAAAAGGTCAAGGCGGTGAGGATCCACACACACAGTCTCCCACAATAGACGAGATCCAGTCTCCCACAGTAGACGAGATTTCACCTAATTAAGGTCAAATTTTTTAGATACTTTTGTTAAAATTTAAAAATAAATATATTTAGCAAAATCATTTTTTCAAAACTCTAAAACACCTCTACCTTAAAAATTGCTCTAAACTAGTGGCCATGTGGACATACTGCGTCAGTAATACCCCTTATTGCCACAAGAAGCGCTAGTGTAACACTGCCTTACAACTGTTGCAGTCGGCTGCCACGATTTGACGTCACAGGTAAGCGGTAGAATTAAATAAATGAATAATATTTAAAGTGTAATAAGTAACTCTGATAGATGTCGAACTCGATCGCCCTGTTGACTCGGTGCCTGGTGAATTAAACCTTGAGGCTACACCTGTCTGGCAGCCGCCAGAGCGATATTTATTGTGTAAGTATAGTAAGTGATATTTATTGTATAAGTATTGTGTTTTGTATAATTTTACAACTACTACTTTAGTTAGTGCCGACCGTCGCCGCTACTACCGCCACATCCACAAGAATTAAATATGCACGGGTATAAGCTTCAGTTAGAATCATTGAATTAAATTTAAAAAAATTATATTTATATAAAAATTATTTATATTTTTAATTTAGTTGTGTGTGTAAACCATGCATCAGAAACAACCTACAGTTGTAGGTCTTCCTTACATTTGTTCCCAGTTGTCCTACAATTGTGTTGTCAGCATTTTTAATGTTTTACAAAAACTTATCTCTTATTTATCAATCAAAAAGAGCAACTATAATTGGATCAGAATAAAATATTTATTTATTTATAAGAGCTGAAGGGTGAATTTACACATTTATTAAATTTTAATTTTTTTACAGTAGTAATTTATAAAATCTCAATTTACGAACTGTGTCATCCGTCTCAGACCATCCCAGGGCTATTAATGGAATTTTTTTTACCTATGTATGCATATAGGTATACTCAGCCGTTCCTTATTGATTAGTATATGCATATATGCATAAAAAAATGAATTTTCTACTATTACCATTTTTTTTTTTTTTTTTTTTTTTTTTTTTTTTTACCTCGTCATTATGGAAACAAATGTTGTGCATTGGTAATGTCTTAATGAACACATGTTTTTGAAATGAACAAATAAATATTTATTCTTAATACAGTAAAAAAAAAAGCTGACAACACAGTTGTAAAACTTTTCCGTCACTTTCGATAAGACTTTCCCGTTGGTTGTTTCGATTGCACGGCTTACACACACATACACCAATAACATAATTTAAAATATTTATCATCTTATTTCAATTAAGCATATTTTCGTTTGTTTAATTCAATGTTTCTAACGAAAACGCGTACGCATACTGTATTTAATTCGCGCAATTGTTGCGGTAATAGCGACGGCGGTCAGCACTAACTAAACTAATTTCATTTCTCAACTGACTTAGAAGAAGTTTCGCTTGTACGCTCGGCAGACTGGTGTAGCGGCGATGATTAACGCGCTATATACCGAGTCAACCAGACGGTCGATTTCGAGACCCACACAGATCGAGTTACTTTTTTACATTTTAAATATTAGTCATTTATTTAATTCTAGCGCTCGCCTATGGCATCATAATATAGCACTAGTTTAGAGTAATTTTTGGGGTTGGGGTGGATTTTTAAAAATTATTTTTTCGCAGATATTGATATTTTTTAATTTTTAACAAACGTGTCTATGAAAAATATGACCTTAATTAGGCGAAATTTGGAGATATTGAGGGTGACCTTACTGTACATCCTCACCTCTTTAAACTTTTAATTAAAATATTTAATGGCATCAATGCCCCATATTTAGAAGAAATCTGACCAAGTTTGGTCAAAATCGATCCAGTAGTTCTGGATATGTAAAGTGATTAGCGGGCTACACCGAACACAGACACTTACGAACCATTCAAAAAATTTCGATTCGGTTATTTGGGAATAACAGATAAAAAAATCAAGAAAACCGAAATTTTAGTGATTTTAATACTTTCCCTTCTAGAGCTATAGATCTGCTATAGCGCTATCTAGTGGTAAAGTAAAAATAATCAAAATATTATACATATAAATCACAATATTGTATGTATAATACAATATTCACAACAAATTTTACAAATATTGTGTAAATCATAATATTGTGTACAACAAATTTTATTAAGTTTTTGATTATTTATATCACTCTAAGGATTTCAAATATTACTATTTTAAAATTTTCTAAATTAGATAAACATTTTATTCCATTTCTCTATTTTCTAAACTATTATTCATAAATTATCTGGAGAAACAACTTTCTATTTGTCACTATAAATGGCAATAATACGCCACGAAGTCTTACGAAAAATAATAAACGGTAAAAATTTGTTTAAAAATACTTTTAATTTATCAGTGAAGCGATTTCTCAAGCGATCCTCATTTTTTATTACATGTTGAAAAATAAACTAATATAATAGTAATAATAATTTATATTTATATAATTAAAATAAATAAATAATTTTTAAGAAGTAAAATATAAATATTATTGTATATTAATTATATATTAACTTTTAAATATGAGCCAATAATTTATTAAACTTTACTAGCAGTATATATGCTATCTATAATAAAATTATGAATATTTTCAATTGCTAGGTTTTGATGAATAAAATAGCTTTAAAGAAGTAAGGTTTTACTTTCATTTCATTGATTTTGTATATATATATATATCTTGGAAAAAAGTTTTAATTCTATCTTTGTATCGTTACTTTGTTTACAAGAAAATATACTTAGTGTAGTAGATGTGGAGATGTGAAGTCAACACGTTTTTTGGTGTTTTATGGTGGTGTTTCTCAGTGAACTTTATGACGGTAAGAGATAGTATTATTTGGGTGACTGAACTCCTCTTTTGTTTACGTCGCGGTGTCTAGCCTTTCTAAAGACTTGAACTTTTTTCAAACTTTTAGGGGTTACTGATGGTCTATTACACTGGTAGATTAAGTTCAAACTGTTCTCCTTTTCTACTTTTTTCGTTGCTATTGTTATTAATAATAACATTCTTAAAAAAAAAAATCGTTTATCTATCAATCATAATTTTAATAAAAATAAAAGATTTTTCATTGAATTAAAAAATTGAATGATTCGATTTAATTATGGTAAACATGGATTTTCTATAAAAACCGAATTTAATTTTATAGATTTAAATAGATATTCTCATAAAAAGGAAGAAAATAACATTACATTTTCTTTTTAATAAACAAAAAAATTTTTAATTTAGCCGGTCTGTCGTAGAGTAATAGTTAATCGTTTAATTTTCCTTGTAGAAGGTCCCGGGTTCGAATCCCGGTCAGGCATGGTATTTTTTTCTCACGCTACAATTCATTCATCTCATCCTCTAAAGATATAACCTAACAGTGGTTTCGGAGGTTAAACAAACAAAAAAAAAAAAAAAAAAAAATGTAGAAGGTTGCTTAAACAAATTTTAACCGGTTTTATATCACTTTACTTCCTCATATTTTATTCTACCAAATATTTCTTTTTAAGTTTTTATTGGCAACCCAGTATAGGTGGAAAATGTAGAATGTAGTTCTGTTTCACGTCAAATACAGTCTCACGTCATAGAGAAGACATAGATTTCACTATTGTAGATATCTCGAAGTCCTCTACATTATTATATGAACTAACAAGTGAAAAATGTATTAAAATTTTCTAAAAAAAATGACGTAACATTTTCAGTATTATAAAAAAATAAGATTAGTAACGGTGATACGATCAATTTTAGCACAGAAGTAAAATACAAAATAAATTAAAAAATAAGAACTATAAGAAAACAAAATAAGTCCTTCCGTCCTTCATCAACAAAATCTATTTTGATAACAACAAGTTATATAAATTTCATAAAAATAGATGAATCATGAAATACATTTAATAAAATTTGATCCATGCAAACAAGTTGCTTTTTTTCAAATGTAAGTTATATTGTCAAAGTTGTCCGTGAATTAATGTAAGGAAACGTTGTAAAAACGAGTAGTTAAAATTCTTTTTAATGGAATTAATATTTTATTATTTTTAATAATACTCATGAGTGTTAATTATAATGCGTAATTTTCTGAAGAAAAAAAATATATAATTTTTTTTTTTTTTAGATTTATCTGGTTTTGTATAATGAGGAAAATTGAAATAGCAGCAATATTTTCTTCATTTTCTAAACCTCCTTTTAAATTTCATTACCAAGATTAATAATTAAATACCAAGATAATAAATAATTATTTTTAACTTCATATCATGTTTAATCTATTTAAAAACTTCAAAACTCTTTTTGAGAATGATATGTTATTTTTATATTACAATTATTATTATTTTATTTTTATGTGCGCGAACCTGTATGTGTCTTTGTGGATGTACTTGAATTCTCTGGACTTATGTAAGCTTTCGGACTCAAAAAATCAATATTTTTATTCGTCATGAACAAATCTAAAGATGAAAAAATACTATTCGCAGTAGTCGGTATAAGGATTCTATAAAATAAATAATTTATTGACTTCACGAAATGAAATAAAGAAATGATTCTAAAAGGGAATAAAAAAGAGATATCAAAAACCTTTCTCTAAGTTATTTTCCTTGCTTACGTATCATTCACGTGTAAGATTTTGTAAATATTTAAAAAACAGTCATTATTAAATCTTTATTTACGATTTTTTTTGGTAAAAACTAGTTTTAAATCACGTTTATGAATTTTTTCTTTATTTTTCTTTATCTCCTTATTCTGATTTAATCATGAATAGATTCTGGGAAAAATAAAATCATTGCAAGGATTAGACTCCCAATTTCTATTTTATCAGATCGACTTTTGGATTAATTTTCTGTAATTAACTGAATTTCTTGAAAAGATCGAAAACATACTCTGGGTCGTTTTATTTATGTTAACGTCTGAATATTGGTTGGATTCCCTCAATGCTACTATAATCTCTTATTAAAGTATTACACTACTTTTGAGGTAGGTTATAACTAGATTTTCTTGAAATTGCAGTCATTACTTTTTCTATCTAAATCCTTAATAAATATAGACAGATTTCAAAAAGTATGCTGGGAAAAACAGCTCTTTTCTCGCTGAGAAATGGTTTTATTTATTTCTTTAGTTTTAATGCCATTTTATTTAAATATTAATATTTATAGCAAGTTTGGTATCCATATGTTTTCGAAAAAATTTTGCTAAAAGGTTTTTCTCAATATTTTGATATTTCCTTGTCAAGTTATTTTATCCTACTTATGGTAGTAAAATATTTACTGCCTTGATTAAGGTTACGAAGTAAGTTTAACATTTTATGTTCTAGTCATCAATTTGTTTTAAATGAGATAGAGTATAGGATAAGCTAACCAATCATTCATAACTACATTTAATAAATATATCTGTAGTTAAATTATTATTTATTTTCTTCAAATAGTCGATTAATTGATTCGGAGATTTTTAGATTTATAGTGATATTTTTTTATTCAGTCACTTCAGGCAACTATTGTACGTATAATAGGTATACATCTTCACATTGTTACATTCATTGATAAACGACATCGATGGATGCCATTTCATTTAAAGATGGATCTATGGATGCCATTTAACGATATTTTAACTATTTCAAAAATTAATTTGAGGGCTCACTTCGCTCACCTGACCTACCTCAGGGTCGCAGAGCTCGTTTTGCTCGTCATTACTGTCTTACCAAAAGGTTCCGCCACTGAATACCCTACAATATTCGTTATCCTAACGCTTATGAGAATAATACTGATAAATAAATAAATAATAATTAAATTATAATCTGGCTTTATAGAATCTTAAAACTTAATTACAAGGAACAGACCATATTTACTAATACATAAAGTTTTATATTGCATAGTGCGTAAAATGCATGTTTTAAAATGTAATGTTTAATAGTGTATAAAATTTTTTTGTGCATAAAGTGCAGATTTGACGACAAAAAATTCACAACTTTTTTCTGTTGCCATGGTAACAGAAATATAATAATGAATCTTTTATAATATATCTTGCAAATTTGAAAGTAGTCGATGGTGGGAAAACAAAAAACAGACAAACTTTTGGCTTTATATAAGTAAGATTTATTGTTTAATACGTTTAATAAACATGAAGGAAAATTATTTAAAAAAATTAAATTGAATCAATGAAAATTTAAAAAATATATAATTAACAATCTATGCAGAATAAAATTAGAAAAAGTAATCTTAATGAGTAAGGTTTTGAAAAATGCCCCGTTGTCTCTTCACTGCAACTCATCATCTCAGTCATGTGAATGGATTATTTTATATTAAAATTTTAAAAAACTAAACGTTATACTTTTCTGTCGGTGAACCACTTATATTCATTACATATTGAGGTTTGGCCTATTTTTTCTTTGGTGAGGGGTGGTATCCCGTTTACGGACGAAGTGTTAGGGTCGTTAACAGGTTCAGCAAGATTTTAAAGTGAATATGTATACCTGTGTCCTAAAAACTAAACATCCATCTCACCAACTCCCCTCCCGGGGCTGGACCCGCAATTAAGCTTAACACTGCCCCGGGAGGCACCTTTGAGCATGGGGGTTTAGAGTCCCCGTGTTTCATCACCGTCGTCCATTCACGAAAGCGCGAGCAAACGACTGCTCTAAGGAGGCTGGACAGTATCCTATAGAGCAGGCTGGAGACCCCTGCTCTCCAGCCTTTGTTTTCACCTCTGTCCTTGGATTTCTTGATTACCTTGTCTAGTTGTCTTCCTTATTTTCCTTGGCATCGGGATTACTGTCTTTTGGCTAAGGGACTCTACAGTCCACTTGTCTCATCACTGCTACCCATCCTTATAAATATGGACGAACAGCAGCCCCACAGGAGGCTTGACTTTATCCCCTCTCGAATCCCTCTCCTTTTGTTGTAACACTATCGAGATAATTTTTGACAGTGCCACAAAATAGCGGACCCCAACGAACATGGTACGCACTATATTGTCCGCATCAATCTGTTTCGCAGTGGTGACGCATTCGAGTCTCTCGTTGACCCACCTGATGCAGGAAAAAATGAAAAGATAAAAGAGATAAAAATAAAAGAGTAATCCGGAGTTCTCGTACTTCACAGTATCTGCACTCAGTGTTCTCAGTCCTTCTCCTTCCTCTCCTTCCAAAGAGGTACGTCCGAAACGCAACGTTTCAGGTAAGGAATTGGGTGAACCAAT
>JAAAKQ030275423.1:0-10540 GCA_010016005.3 Zanna intricata | reverse complement strand
AATATATCACTAGTCATTAAGATAACCATAGCGATCCAATCCGTCTTTACTCTACGACTTCCAAACATGAACTAAAATACTGTATAATTTATTTATTATAAATTACCCTGTCATATAAGTATTTTAAATACATCAATCATTATTTTTCATTAAGTTCATCCTATTTTGAAAAATGAATATAAAAAGTTAAATAGTAGCTACTTACAACAATTTATTAAATAATTCAAATATGCAGTAAAACACTTCAAAAGCAATTAATACTTATTATAGTACCTCAAATGAAAAGTAGTTAGCTACATATGTATCTAGCTTTATAAGTACAATATTTTATCACTAAACACAATAATTTTTTGTGACTAAGCAGTATATCTTGTTAACTTTCTATGTATTTTAATCTGAGTTGGATTCATCTGCATCACTGTGGTTCCAAAGTACATCGTCTTCGGAACCATCCAATGCAGTAGACAAGCATCACTTTAAGAATGGCTTATTCAACCATTTCTGACATCAAAACATTCCAAGCTTTCAAAGTCCATTCTACAATCATAGCTGCAGATGCTCGTTTAATTTTGATGCTCAGTGTAAGGGAATAATCGTGTTAAGTCAATCGCCTATTATAATCAGCATGAATACAATCTTTAAAACATTTATTAACCCCAATATCCAGAGGTTGTAATTGACTAGTTATACCTCCAGTAATTACAACTAAAACACACTTTCCATTTGTCACTTTTGTTTTAATGTTGTCAGACAAATGACCGTGAAAACCATCCGTCACTAACATACTGTTTTGTTTCAAAAGTCAACCCACTCTACATTCCCATACACATCCAAATCGATTTTGCATGAGATGATCACTCATTGCAGCCAGGTATTCTGTTGAGCTCGAACAATTTTTTTGACACAGTTTTCCTATTCAGAATTACAAACAGTGATAATTTATTTCCATTGGCAATAGCAGTAACACAACAATTATTCTTACTTTCTCAGTTCCAGTTTGATTTACCATTACTTGCTTTTGTTCCTTCTCACTTATGATGTAATTTGGTGACATCAAAGTACAGCAACTTCATCAGCATTACCAATTTGACTGAGACAGTATTGTTTCTGTAATTGTAGATCAATTACATAACATTGACATTGCACTAATTTATGCGTGTAATCTTATGGTAACTTCTGGCAAATGGAGGTTCTGCAATGCAATCAATGACAGACATTGTCTTTTCATGAATTTCTCACACTATCCATGGCTAGCTTTAAATAGAAGAACATTATTTCTGGCAATTCCCCTGGCCTTTAACATCAGTCCATCTCTTATCAATAGAAGACCTTTTGTGTGGAATTCCTTGAAATAGGCCAAAACAGCAGCGTCCTGACCCCAAAAAAGGAAGACACCTGCCATATGACTGTTTCGGTTGCCCCCTCTGTACCTAGCCCTTATAGGCTTTACCAGAGGTCATCTTCAGTACCTTGGCACAAAACAACAGTATTGATTTTCAGATATTTTCCATGTTTTGATCCTGAAAAAAATTTCTTCATTCATTTACACACAAATAATTTCACTTTCATACTGCGCCACCAATGCACATTTGCCTCATTTACTGAGAACTGTTTACCGGTGGCACTCAATTTCCAATCTTTTCAGCACATAAAATAATCTTGTGTTTAAAGACTGCGTTTTATGTGACATGCTTTTCCGTGATGATGAAGTGGTAAGAAAAAATGGACTCATTCTTAACTGCTGTATTATACTATACGCCTATTCAATATCAAATGGAGGTTAGACAGGAAATATGAAAGAATGTTTATCTCACACATAAATGGGCTTACCAGACATCTACAATTACCGCAGACAGTCCACTTTTTCAATACATGTTCATAAAAATGTTTGCTGTTGTAAAATGTCTGCAGTTTTTAAAAAATCTTCAAAGTTCTTAATCAAAGGCACAATATAAATATAATATATGCAGAACATTTGACCAATTTAAAATTGCATTCAGTATATTTACTTTGCTTAGTCTAGACATTTTTTGGTTTCTGTTGTGATGACTGCTATTATTTATGCTATTGTCAAATTTGCTGCAATACAAAGAGCTGTGACACACACGAACTGACACCTGCCTGCCTGCCAAACTAGTCAAGACTGTGATATGATATCAATATGATAACTGCTAAGTGGCCTGTTGAAGTTAAATTTGTCTTGCGGCTCATGTATTTTTCAGTTATGAGTTTTATTTAACTACAAGTTATCTAACATAGTTAGTATTGCTATTGATAAAAGGAAGTGTACATTTAATAATAGATTAATACATGAGTTTAAATTTTTGAAACAAGTTTTAAGCAATAGTGAGAGAGTGTCATAATGCATTTGTGATGACCACTGAAGATCACATAGGGATTGATAAACACAAAAAGCCTGTTGTTACAACCAAAAGAACTAATTTTGTCAAACCTTTTAAGGACAAAACCTACCAACTACAAGTAACTTAGATAATAACACTGAAGAACCAGTGTTTGCATTTCATTCCACAAAACATGAACTTAGCTTTAAAACCTCAGATTGTATGTTTGTCTTAAGTTTATTAAAAAAAAAACCTTTAAAGATAAATTTTCATCAACTAGAACAAAGACAGAGGAGATTATTTGTAATTTTATTGTTCCTTTCATTGAGCAACACATACTACAAGATACTGAGAAAGCAAATTTTTCAATTATAACATCCAATAACTCTTAACAGAAAAGAAAGAAAAACAGTATCTATTGTGATTAGGTATTTTAACAAGAAAAATGGAGTCAACTGAAATAGCTAGAGTTCAGTGAAACTGCAGGTGAAACATCTGAAATGCTCAGTGAATAAACACTGGTGAGTGTAATAAAAAAGCGTTCATTACTAAGTAAAGTTATTTGCTTCTTTGCAGATGATACAAATTCTAAATTTGGAGTGTCAAAATGAAGTTTATTTGATGTTTTTGTATGGATCCTTACAGTTGTTCCACAAAATACTGTTAGTTCTGGAAAGTGATGAGATTTAGGCTGCAGAAGTAAGTACTGTTTATGCTGATTTGCTTTCTAAACTTAGAGAAAGACAATCATTACTTTTTGTAACATTTTCTGCAAAACAATTACTTATCAAAATTAAAAAAAGATGGTATGATTAATGAGGAAATGTTTATGAGTAGTGTTTCATCTTTTTACACGTCTGCCATCACATATTTAGAAGAGTGGGAAAATAGCCTTGATGAAGTAAGTAAATTTTCACGGATCAGTTTAAAAGGTTCACTTGATAGGGCTCAACCAGAAAACAAAATTCTATATACATTATTAATGAGAATTCTATAAACTCTGATGAGCTATTTGATAAAAGAACTTCTGTAAATCTTGCCATTGAAAAACTCAAACCATATTGGATAGAAAAAGAAGGAAATCAAATAACGATTACTGCTGTAAAGAAATGCAATTAATAACAAAATAACACAGAAAATGCAAATGTTTAGATCATTAGAGTTTTGCTTTTGTTTGCCAGTAGGTTCTACTCAAGTTGAAAGAGCTTTTTCAATAATGAGCATTGTCTGGACTGCAGAAAGGGGGAGACTAGAAGTAAAGACAATGAAACAGTTAATTTTAACAAAATATAATTGCCAAAGGACATGTTCAGAATTTTATGATAACATTAAAGGGAACAGAACTTTTTTGAATAAATGTATCTCATGTAAAACTTACAATAAGAATTTGATAATAAATGACAATCATAAGACATAAGCAGTTACTGGACATAATACAAGCAAACAGACTTTGGTTTAATTTAATAATAAAAAAATATACATTTGTGTTTCTTTTGTTATAATTTTTTGTATATAAATTTCAACTATTTTTGTTAAATTCTTAAATATACAGGTATGTTCTTATCCACTGTTTATTTTTTATCAATTTCTATAATATTACTGTTTAAATTTTATAAGTAAATTTGATTCACAAATGTAATATTAAAAAGTTCATTTCAAAAAAGTATTTGGAATACATTTACCACGCTAACATAACCAAGTCAACATGTCCTCATGTTCGGCAGTCTTTTCAAGGCACTTTTTTCAAGATAAAGTCCTCAGGAACACTTACAAAATTATGGTAAACCTACGCATAGAGCACACAGGCACAAATTCCAAAACCATGACTTGCTGAATTATCAGTGTCTACAGTGATAAAGCTGTTGAGATGTAAAGCTCTTTAAGATGAATCATCTTTCTAGAAATTTATACAAGATGACAAATGTTCTTTCAGATTTTCTGTCTGGTAGAATAGGTGGACTGGTTGAACAAGTGTCTGGTTGAATAGGTAAACAGATTCAAAAACTTCAGCCTTACACCTACATATTAACTATGCGTTTATGTCAAAGCATTAGACCTCAAATTGTAGACACATTTCTAATTTAAGAATTTACCTGACATTTTGACCCTTTAATCTATAAAAAAAAAAAAGGTACATCTTAGACTACAGACTACATTCTATAATATAAATCCAGTTACAGAAAGAGTGTATAAATTCAGTTATATGAAAACTCAACTTATCTATAACTGAATTTATATACTATTTTGTAGTATTCAAACAAGGGTATACATATTTTAGTAAACACATTTTAGACACATTTCTAATTTAAGAATTTACCTGACATTTTGACCCTTTAATCTATAAAAAAAAAAAAGGTACATCTTAGACTACAGACTACATTCTATAATATAAATCCAGTTACAGAAAGAGTGTATAAATTCAGTTATATGAAAACTCAACTTATCTATAACTGAATTTATATACTATTTTGTAGTATTCAAACAAGGGTATACATATTTTAGTGACTAACATATCTGTTCAAAGACTGTATTCTAGAATGAATATGACCAACTGTTAACCATAATTGGGTTTGCAGCCTTTTGTTGGGTAATTTAATCTCAAGCTAACAATAAAAGATAATTGAACATAATTTATATCACCATTAATGAGCAAAACTTTATTTTTCACCCCTTTTGTTCAGTTAAAATCATGTAATATATTTTGATTCTAGGTACACAAGCTATAAACATATTAAGAATATAATATATAATAATAATTTCATCCTCCATAAGGCAGTACAACTAGGCAAGACAAAAAAGCTAAGTTAGTAATAATTTCATATTTAATTCACACAATAATAAATGATTTTAAAACAAAAGTAAGTTACGATCAATGTAGTGAATAAAAAAGTCCACCAGGCTGGTCTAGTGGTTAATAGGACATCAAAAATCAGCTGATTTTGAAGTTGAGAGTTCTAAGGTTCAAATACTAGTAAAAGTAGTTATTTTTATACGGATTTGAATATTAGATCGTGGTTACCGGTGTTCTTTGGTGGTTGGGTTTCAATTAACCACACTTCTCAGGAGTGGTCGACCTGAGATTGTACAAGACTATACCTCATTCATCCTTTGAAGTAATACCTTACAGTACTTCCACGGGCTAAACAGATAAAAGAAGAGAGATAAAAAAAAAATTCAAATATTACAAAAAAATCACAAACCTTACCTCCCCTTCCTTCATTAAATGTGGATGTGTATATGGAGTTGGTTGACCATATAAGTCATGTTTTTGAAGACTATTAAAATTATCAGACTGTAATGGTTGCCGATTTTTTTGTGAAGTAGTGCAGTGCTTACAATGTATTCTACAAAGTATTGCTAAAATAAAAATAAAAATTAACATAAATATAAAAATAAAATTTTCTTTCAATATCATTAAAAGAAAATACAAATAATAATTGAAAAATGTCCTAATAAATAGAGTTTAATATATTATACTCCTATCTTAAAAATTTCATGCAACCTAACCTCTGCTTCAATTTTTATTTATTGTTGCCAATAACTGTTACAGTAACTAAATTCCATTACTAGCAAATAACAGTCATAAAAAAATATTTTTCTTTCAGAAAGTGTTTTTATTTACCACAATAGCAAGAAACTGAAAGTTCTTTAAGTAACTGTTAACACATGCTCTTTCCAAAGAAGGGTAATCAGTGGTTAGGTGGTACACACATTTGTTCCTTAATTTTGTTTAATTATTTAACTTATTTTTGATCAAATAAATACAGTATCAGTCTCAAAATCTTAAGTATGAATTCAGGTAAGTTTTTCTAGACACTAGTATATGGAATAAAAATAACAATAACAATTAACCACACTTCTCAGGAGTGGTCGATCTGAGATTGTACAAGACTACACTTCATTCACATTCATACATATCATCCTCATTCATCCTCTGAAGTAATACCTTTCGGTAGTTCCGGAGACTAAACAGAACAAGAGAGTATATGGAATAGAAGTACATTTCAACAGAATATAAAATCTTTTTCAATCATTTTTCTTTTAATGCTGTAAAAAAATAAACAGATATTAATAAGGGGTGTGGAGAAGACTTTTCTACTGTTATTGATACTTTTACCATGAATCAAGCAGCATGAAGTCTGATTGACAACTACTACAGCAAAATATAAAAGTGGAGATGAGCTACTTAGAAGTAATAAAAATAAATTGTAAAGGTGAACAAACATGAATAATGTTAATATGACCGCAGCTGCTGTAGTAAAAAAAAATAGAAAGGAAACATAAATACGTACTAACATATCTAAAGATCTTTGTACAGCACTATTATACAAGAAAGAAAACAAAATAAATAATTGCATTCTTGCAAAAAGTAAAAAACAGTTTTTTCATCTTCTTATCAAAATGTAAAAATAATTCTTACCTGGTAGTGGGATGGCAGCAGATATGAAGATAGGCCAAAAATTAGCTATAACGGAAATCCTTGATATTTTCTACAACTGTACGTAAAATAGGAGCGGATTTTGTGAGTTTGTACTAAGGCACATGTAAAGTTTTATGGATCATTAGATCTGCTTCTTTAGACCTTATTCATTTTCAGCTAAAGAAATTTTACTCTTCCATTAATGAGAACTGGGACTTTTGTAGGCACCTTAATTACTATATGACATGAGAAGGTAAAATGAAGTCAGTTTAATAAGTCAGGTTCCACAGATCACTGTCATAAATCACAACTATGTTATCTAAACATATAAGAGCAACTGATCACAGTTTGTATAAATCACCAAATTTATCTACAGAAACTGGGGGTAACTGCTCTTATATGATTAACTAGCAGCATTCAGAAGTATCTACGATAAAAAATCAACTAAATTACTAGGAAAACAATAAACGCACATTAAGAAACACAAATATCTAAAACAGTAGGGCATGTTTTCAAACTTAATAAATAAACAGTAGGATCATAAAATTTAAGACCATAACAGAGCAAAGTATACACAATAACCATTGGAATCAACCGTTTTCATACATTGATGCAAAAAGTTTGTTTGTTTATTATTATTCAAGTTCTGTGAACTTGAATAACTGATAATCACTCAAGATTGATAAGCTAAAGTCTTATAAACATTACTTTCTAAAGAATTAAACAAAATATTGGATTTATAAAATAAAAAAAACAATTCAATTCCTAAATAACTAGAAATATCCTGGCATAAGATCTTCTTGAGTCCATGATCCAATATCTTATAATTTCAATAATTTTGAAAGTAACTTCTGATTATTCATTTATAAAACCAAAACTATCATTTCATAATGATGGTACAAGAAACAACTTGTTATTATAGCATTTTATGAATATATTCAATTTCTAATATCTTTTATGTAGTTTCTAACTTAACCACTTGTTAACTGTATGTTACAGATTCAGAACTGGTAAACTGTGTGAAAGGCGCTCAATATATAAGGCAATGAAAAATTCAAACAGAACTTGCAGGCAATTAGGATATCTGTAATACATTAACCTAAAATAAATACGAATGACAAAAACATAAAACAAATGTGCAATTTAAAATTGTTCAAGAGTAACAAAACCCCAATGAAATTAAGTTCAAATTAAAAATCAGCGTTGTTCAAAAACAGTTCACAAACTGTAATAAAGAATGAAAAATTGTAAACTTACAACTTTGAATACTGCATCTCGAAAATAATCTCGATGATAAAGAAAACATTTTTATTTTGTAGATGGTTATTTCCCTCTATTCATCTACTATACTTCATTAAACGAATAATTTTTTATCTAAAAAATATTTATTTAGATATTTATCGAATAACATTAAAGACTGTTAATGTTAAACGATCATCTATCAGCATAGAAACTAACATAATTAGTTCACGACTGAAGAAAAACTATCAGCTGTTTCGTTAAAGGTTATGTTTTAAAGGAAAGTTTACACTTATCGCTGTCAGGTTTTGACTTGTAATTGTTTCTGTTTATTTATATTTTCGGTTATAAGTAATAAATGAAGTACAGTTTTCATTATTCAAGTGCTTAAAAATGCAATAGGTAGATTGCCAAGTGGTCGAACCAGATAAAGTAACATGACATTGATGTTGTCAAGTTGCCTTTACAACGAACTCTAGTTAGTACTTGAGTGAGCTAGCGGTATTTTTGCACCGTATTTTTCTTATCACAATTATCCTTGCAGCTTCCACCTGAATATTACTTAGTAATGAATTGTTTTGGAAACGGGGATATCGATCATCCTGATGCAGCAAGAGTCATCCACAGTGGATATTTTCATCCTCTGCTTAGAAAATGGAATTCAGGAAATACTGAAATAACTCCTTCTCATCTTATGTATCCGGTCTTTATAGTGTAAGTAACAAAGACTTAAATTTGAGCATGTTGTGTTAAACGTGTAAATTTTTTAATTAAAAATTATCAAATATTTTGAAATTCGCTAATAGCAAATTAATAAATTCTCCTTCAACTTTAATGTTTATTTCAATTTAATTAATCTTTAAGCCAGTTATTAATAACTAGTTGCGTTATTTATATTAAAATAATTATTACTTTGAAGTGTCTTAAGTTAAGTATGAAGCCAGTGGCATTTGCAGTAAACTTTCTGAGATTTAAGTTAAACGGTTTATCCTCTTTAATAATAAAACAAAATTAATAAGATGGTAATGTAGCCACACCTTTTATAATTTTTTGAAATCTTTTTGATAACTTTTCCTGTTTTACATTGGGATGTAAGTATTCCTGCTTGATGTGTTTTAAAAATTAATTTATTGTATATTAAATTTACATTCATTCAAAATTTCTGATATTTTATTCTAAATAGCCATTTCCATAGGGTGTTAATGATCATAAAAATTAATTTTGGTAACAGATCATAGTTGATAAATTATCATTTATACAGCTAATTATTTCCTTTTATTAGGTTCTTTATATTCACCAATGACAGGGCAATTATTTTTTTCCAAGATATGATGTTATATTCCAAATCTAACTTCTGTATATCTTAGTTATTTATATCTGACTGATATCTGTTACAAATATTTTAGACAATTTAATTTATTGTAAATGAGAGATATTCATCTGTTTTGCTTTGAACCACATTTTACTCTGGTCATTGTTTTTTCATATAGACTAATTGCCAAAATTTTAAAATTAAAAGACATTATTTTTATTAATTGCTATGTCAACGTAGGAAAAACTTGAAATTTTATTTTCTCCTGTACTCGTCTCTTAACCTACTTTTTTTTAATTTGATTCGTTTATATAAAGAAATAAATGTTTATAGGTTTAATTCACAGCTAAATTTATAATGTTAATATTTAAAAAACTTTTTTCAAATTTACTAGTTGTATAGAATTATGCTTCCAGAAGCAATGTCCTTCAACAGTATCCTTCAACAATGTTGAAAGTATCATGTTGTTTACAGTACCACATATTGAGTATGATTTTTGTTAACTATTTATAAAATTTCCTATTTTTGTGTTTGTCTTGTATCTGTTACTAATACTATGTTGTCTTCCCAAGTAGTATTTCATGCATTCTTGTAGAATAATTTGTGTGGCTATAAGTTGTTAATAGTAATGCATGTTTTCTTAGTTAAAATAGACAATTTAATTAATTATTGACTTATTTTTTACTATATAGTTTTATTTTGTCTGTGATTTTTAATGCAACACTATAAACATCTTTCCTGAATATATTATTTATTTTATGAATATTTGTTGGTGTATGTAGCATTATATATGTCATTTAATGTGTTTTCTTCAATTTTTTATGTAACATTTCAGTAAGCGTAATTGCATCCATTATCTCCTACTATATATTTCTATTATATTGAGTTCTTTATAGAAATTGGTAATACAATTTTTTATGTAAATATTTCCCTTTTTTTCTTTATTGTTGTGTTTTTAGTAGGTGATAGGCCTAATATGTATAGTAATATATATATGTATATATATATATATACACATATGTGATATACATTGAATACATTGTTATATATTTGTATCACAATGTATTCCACACACAGTGTAAACTTGCTCATGCAGACTAGTAAACTAAAACTATTAACTGGCCTAATGGACCAACACAAAATCCCCATTGGGGGTCTATAGAAAATAAGAAATACCGACCAGGATATGATAGAATCTCAAGTATGAGGGTAAGTCAATTATTATCC
>JAAAKQ030275412.1:0-10541 GCA_010016005.3 Zanna intricata | reverse complement strand
GTAGTAACAATGTAAAACATAATTTTTATTAAACCTTAAATAAGTAAAACAAACCAGTTTGATAAAACTGACAGACTCAAAGAGAAAACTAAAACTCTAAGGGAATGACATCATTTGCTGGTTTAACAAAGTTTTGATGGTTTGAATAATTTCTATATCAATATCGAATTCATTAAATAGTTATTATGTATTTTACTAAGTTTAATGTCATTGTCAAATCTGGAGATGATCTTCGAGAATTCATCCTTACACGAGCAAAATAGCACTCTGCACATTTTTTTTTACTGATCTAAGAAATACGAGTTCTTCTACAACTCTGTGAAATCCCTCCTTTGATGATGAAGAGTCCTCGTTATCATAGGAATATCACAATTGGTAACAAGAGAACATGCTATTCAATAGAACTGAAGGTTCTATGCTATGTGGGTTTGATTAATATCACACAATCATTTATATTGTTGAATCGAAAACAGAAAGAAATGTAGGGTGCGATCTGTTACAAACGGGTTTCCTTATACAAGTTCACTTCTAAAAGAGTCGAGCACGTATACTGCTGAAATATATGCTGTATTGATGTGTTGTGCTTCTGAGAAACCTGCACAATTAAAATATTTATTATCTTTACAGAAAGTCACGTATTTACTTGGAACAATTCTTGCCACATCCCATGCTAGAACACTGAACACGATATTCATTTTCATCTGGAGCCCTAACCTTATAGGCACGCAAGGCAATGAGGAAGCAGATGCTGCTGTTAGGAGTGCCGCAAACAACTTGCTAGTTAAAGAGTTTGCTATTAGACCGATGAAATTCAATCAATTCAGCCACAACCAACTTTCTGCGGGTGACAGCGGACTTTGACAAAAATCAATACAAAAATTAACATAATCAAACAGTAAAAATAAAGTGCCAATACCTGGAAAGTTTAGTCGACGTAATCAAGTATGAAATTCCAGGCTGAGATTTCGATATAGACAGCTACTTCATCCTATCTTTTCCAGAGGCTATAAATGAAGAAATATTGAAAAATATTCACCTGTTAACTCCCAATCGTTATTGCAGTATCATGTATATAGAAAACCGCTGCAAGAGAGCGAGACTTGACCCGATGTACCAAGTCAACCGGTTTTTCCTGTCGAAAAGTCATTCAATCAACTTGGACTTGAAATGATACCGAAATGTGCAAAGACATCAGGACCCTTATAGAGAAGATGAAGGTGGTAACCTAATCGCTGTTTTCTAAATCGATGGATCATTACGGAGCGATAAAATACAACATTGTAATCGAGCTTTCGTACCAAAAATTTCTTGTGGCTCGTACAGGTATATATGTTTTAAAAACAGGAACTTTGAGATCAATTATGTAAAGGAAGAAGACGCAATTGAATTATTGCTTTTAGCATGAGGCCAACTTCGAAGGCAAGCAGAGTGGATGAACCTTCTGAGTAGCAACGCTGTTTTAGTACGCATAAAAATATGTTAGCCTATTAGAGGATTCCGTTACATTTCCCTTCCCAGATCGTTCCAAGGACATGCATTGTCGTCAATGATGTGAAGAACAGCGACAATTTTTTTCAAATGAGTGATTCCGTGCAAGTACGTGCAAGGTCCTCATTGAGAACGTATAGATATACTATACAGTGCTTTGTTAAGCCTGCTAATCTGAAAAGAACAATAATGATTTTCCATTAACGCTTATTCAATAGGTGAGAACGAAGAATTGTTTCGAACAAGGTGTGTACTGCTGAAAAGGACTACCATTTCGACTTCTGTCTGCTGTTTGACGGTGATCACCAACACATTAGCAACATCTCCGAATTCAAAAGGTTGATCAGTTCCCAGCTGACCAAACATCATGGTAATAAAGAAACTAAAAGTTGTTGCACCTATTAAAAAACAAGCCCCTCTGCGAGAGCAAGATGGCAGATAATCTAGAAAAGTGCAGCAGTAACACTCCAACAAAAGTCTTTTCAATTTATTGATATTTCAACTTTTATGTAGATTAAAGTACATAACATTAATTAGTGGTATGTTTGAAGTTTGCAGATAGATTTAAGATAAAGTATTGCCCTCCTGATAAATGTTTCAATACATTTATATGGACTTTTGTTTTATAACAGTAGCAATAACTTATATTTAATAGAAAAGCTAAACTCTCAAATTTCTACGAGGCTAGTAAATCAGAGACATTGGAAATATGGTGAGATAAAATTTCATTTTGATTGATTAAGTCAAAGAATAGGAGGAGAATTTTCTAACAATTAAATAAGAACAAATAGATTGGTAGATACTAAGAAAGGAGGACTTAGTTTGATGTTGGAAGGAAATGCGGACAGTATTTAATTTTAAGAAAAAAAAATCTTCTATCACAACTAAAAGATAAACAGTATATTTTAATTGATAGATTTAAGAAAAGTGAAAAAAAAAAAGTGGTTGAAACAAAATAAAAGGCTATTTACAAAGAATAATTACGATTGCATTTTATGCTATTTGTATAAATGGTTCTGATATACTGTCAAATTTGCAAGCTATAAGAAAGTACGAATGGTGCAGGTTAAATTTTGATAAAATATCTTCACAATAAATCAGTGTTTAAAGTCAAATAAAAATATTTCCAATTTTGATTAAGGTAACGCTTACATCTTTAAAACATATTTTATTAACGTGCATTTAATTTTATAGCAAAATGTAAGATAAGTTAAGTATATCTTTTTTATAAATTTTCCCCCTGAATCTTGATATAATTTATTTTCTGTGCTTGCGCGCGTTCTCGCCATTTTTATCTTTAATAGTAGGTTTTAATATTTACGGCTTACTAATTTTCTAAATCAGAACCTATTATGCATTTCACAACTTGGGATGGACATTGTAATCAAAGGCACATCTTACCGTTAATAAAAATAAAATTTTTATAAAAATATTCAGCAATATAAAACTGTAATAATTAACATTATTATTAAGTACATTAACATTATATATTTATAAGACTACTGTTAAAAAAGCTTGAAATTTGTGTTCATTTACATTTTCGATTGTATTTCGAGATTTCGATTAAACAAATATGCAATGTATTTTATTCAGACAAGTATTTACAATTCTTTGATTATCGGATTCAATAAAATGGTCTACTATTATTTGTTACCTGGCTAGCTTGGGAAAATATAAACACTGATATGTTTATTTTAACGCTGGTCAAACAGAATTTTTGTATTTTGCGTTTACTGTAAGTATTCTGGTTGATAGCCGATGTTTGATAACACCTTCAATGTATCATCAAATCAAGAAGCTGTCACTTTCACTTTAGAAAAAACCCGAAACCTTCGATCAACAGTTCAGATTTTGTCAAATATTTTAGTCTTCCTTCTTCAAGCTTAATTAACTTATTATTTATTTAGTTTTAATTAATGATTTAAGTTGGCCTATTTATTAACATATTTATTTTTATTAATAACTAAGTTTAAAGTAAAAAAACATCTACCAAATTAAGTGATTTCTTCTTATCGTTTAAGACATTCTTTTTCTTTCCATTTGAATTTCATAGTAACCGACTTTATATATCTTTGCAGGTGATATAGTTTATTAATTTTAAGTAAAAAAAATTATTATTGTACTGGTAAATTTAGAATTTTAAAATTAATTGTAATGAATTTGAACAAAATATAATATAATATATATAATATTTGAAAATATTACAAAATATTTGTGTTCTGTTTTTATACATAAGAAGATAGATTTGCATTTAGTTATCTTGCATTTAGTTAGTTAGATTTAGTTATCAGTTTCCAGAGTCTCTCTCTTGAGCCGCTTTCTTTATTTGTTCATAATTTGGGAAATTCATATCTTCCATGTAGGTCTTATGTAATCCAACCTCTCTCTTTTACTTCGGTTTTTCCATTCAATCATCCCCTCAATAATCGTTAATGACCTCCTTATGTTTCAGTATATGTCCAATTAGTACCTCTCTTCTTTGTTTTAGAATTTTAGAGGATTCTATTTTGGTTCTTTCATTTCAGCACCTCTACATTAGTGATTTTGTTTGTTCTTGAGATATTTAACATTCGTCTATAGCACCTGTAGTATTGGAATGCTTCTAAATTATATTCCTCTAGAGTTTCAAGTCTTATTCTCGTTCTCATATAATGCTATTTCATTGTTTGTTTTATTAACCTGTTTCTGTATTATTATTTCCGACAGTTTGTATTTCATATTTTGTTGAAAGTTATCTTTACTAGAATGATTATGCTTTTATACCGCTTTTCTTCTACTGTTTAATAATATGACGCTTCCTAAGTATCTAAATTTCTTGATTTACTATTAAGTTTCATTTTTATTTTTCGAATATAACGATATTAATTGCTGTAGCTGTAACAGGAAAGTAAACACAATGCTCCAAAAAAAAAAAATGTATATATATATATGTATATGTATATATATTAAAACATATTCCAATCTTTTAGATTTAAGATAAGTTTAGTTTAAGTTTTACACAAATCTTATCTAAAACTTAACTTTAGTTAATCTTAATCTTTTTAACTTTTAGTTAATCTCTAAAGGAGAGATTAACTAAAAGTTCAATAAGTTGCAAATAGTCTATGAAAAATAATTAATTCCAATGCTCCCAAATTTAAAGAAAATTATTTTTGTCAAATAGATATTTGTGGGTGTGTACGTATGTATGATGGCCCGTATTTGGTCTTGTACATCTATATCCCATTGATCGACTTGTATTTTAATATAAAAGAAATACTTTTTCAATTTTAAAAATATTTTCTGGATTTATTTAAAATCACAATGTACTCAGCAAGTTACCCATTGCATTTAAAATGAAAAATACTAAATTTTTTGTAAGACCTTATTCTTTAGTATTTTTGAAAAAAAAAAAAAAAGATTAGCCAAAAATGTTCACTCATTCTTATAAAATAACAACTTTGTTTATTTCGAATTATTTTTTTCCTTGTCTACAGTCACTTGACTGGTTTGATGCAACTCTTCAAGATTCCATATCTAATGCCAATTGTTTCATTTCAGTATACCTCGTACATCCTATATCCCTAAAAAAAATTTTTTTTTACATATTCCAAACGTTGCCTGCCTGTACAATTTTCCCCATCTTCCTGTCCCTCCAATATCAAAGCAATTATTCCAGGATCCCTTAATGTGTGGCCTATAAGTCTGTATCGTCTTTTAACTATATTTTTCCAAATCCTTCTTTTATCATCGATTTGCATTCAGCAAATTCATCAAATCGTAGCATCTTAGAGAGTCGTAGAGTCACTAAAATAACTTAATAACCCTTCTCTGATGAGGAATCTCCCACATTTTTAACAAAATCAGAAAGTTTTTTAAATTATTTAACTCAATTTTAGTAAATACTTTCTTTATTCATTAAAAAATGAATAAAAAAAGTATTTAATAAATGAATAAAAAAAGCTCATATAACGGGGAGCCCGTTATATGAGCCCCCAAATTTTCAAAAAAGTAGTGAACATATTTTCTAGATTGAAAGTGTCAATAATACTCATAAAGTTATAAAGAAATATTTTTACATAAATATGTGGAAAAATATTCAAATTCTGAAATTTGAATATTTTTTTCGATCAATTTGAAGTCATTGTTTTTCGATAAAAAGGAAATTGTCATAAGATATAAAATGAGTTAACTGGAAAAAAAACCTTCATTAATGTTTTATGCAATTTATTCCCGATTTTTTCTTATAAGAAATGACATCGAGACTATCAACTGATGATACGCGACAATTTTATGTATGATTCGGTACAAAAGAATTAAATACATGCGTTGAAATAGAAAAGATTCGTCAAAAAAATGTATAAACAAGTGATAAATATAAACTTATTTTTTAATGATATACAATCCAAAAAATAAAAGAAATAAATGTTAATAAAAGTATATAAAAACCAATAATATTCTTACTGGAAAAATACATAATAAGAAAATGATTTTTTCTAAACAGCAGCCTAAAAATTTTAGAGATTAAAGAAAAAATAATTTTGGAATTTACAATAGCGTTGACATCAACGGCTCATCGCGCTTTACCAGATCTATATCGCAGTTAAACGTTATAATGACTGATTGATGAACGTTATCTATGTATCCGATGACCAAATTCTGCAATACTTCAATGAATATGCACTACAGATGGGTTAAGTCGATAAACACACCTTTCTCGATGAGAAGACAGCTTCCGTGCGTTGAATGAGTTTATTGAGATAGCACGAGACTTTAACAGACACGTTGGATACATGAGTAATGGTCACAGCGCGCATGTTAGACACGGTTTTAGCATTAAGAAAGACGACAGAGGCCGAATCCTTGAGTACGCTAATGCGCACGAACTTTGTCTCTCAAAACCTGCTTGCAAAAGCTTTATTCCAACGAGCTATTGATTACAGCAAGGTGAAGATGACGCAAATTGACTTCATGCTGATCCAGCGACGTGATCGTCAGGATACATTCGACGTTTTTGTCATACCATATACCAATTGAAGCAGTTGCCGCATAACAGAGGGCGGTGATCTAAAAGCTACCGGTGCATTGAACTACCGAAGCTTGACTACGCTGCAGTCACTAGACCAGGCCGCATCAAGTAATAACCCTTCAAGAAAGAAGAAATTCTGTTATCATGCGAACACAGCTACCACCGATACCAATTGTAACGAAAACAGGCACGCATTACTACAAAATGCCATGGAATGCTGCCACAAATTCCTCAATGATTGAACGACCACTAGTTGAAATATCTACAAGATTGTACGCTCGGAATCGAAACAGAACTTTACCATAACTTAAGCCACACAAAATGACGACCTTGCCCAAAAAATTGACACACACGGCGGCCAAACTGACATTAATACTCTGATTTAAGCGCGACACCGTAAAACAACCGAATTTGACATATGTTATATTGTTAATGACAGGAATGGCAAGCTGATAATCGACTGGAAAAAGATAAGAGGGTGGTAGTGGCAATACTATAAAAAGGTTAATACTGAAGAAATCACTAATCTTCCACTACCGATTGGAGCTGCCGTCAAGAGCCTAGTTGAAAAATCAACCCTGCCAAAATCACTATGGTACAGAGACAAATGAAACCGGTCCGGATGATCTAGTGTGGCTGAACTGTGACGATCAAGCCACTGGAACGCCGGTTAGTGGTTATTACAATTCCTTACCAAAACACCAAAGAAAACCGGGCATACTGACAACGTATTGGGAACTAAGTTGAACAGTTTCTAATTTAAAAAAATTAGCCAACTGCTCCAGCTACTGGCCTATTTATTTACACAACCACAGCATTTATATCTTTAAGCATGTCCATAATTTTCGGATCTATGAGTTCGTTTAGCTGGCAAATGACAGTGCGGTTTTGGTGGGAAGGGTGTAGTATGATCTACGCAATTCACGCCAAACGTCTGCTCTTAAAAAGCCAGCGCACCTGGCTTTCCTTGACTTTGAGAAAGCAATTGGCCGACTGCCGAGGGGCTATCTGGCTAGTCATTGACAGAAAGCATCTTTGAGAAACTTATCAAGACTGTGCAGTTAATCAATACTTCCCTAACAAGCAGCGTACAAGTCACCGACTTGCTGATTTTCGCTTCAGTATCGGCGTCCACAGTGATCAGCGCCATCACCACTGCTCATCGTCCTTATCATGGGCACAGTGACAGCTGATCTGCAGAAGCCAGGTGCTAGGATGCTACTTTAAGGACGACGGCTTGTTGTTAGTGGCTACATTACGGTAGCCACAAGCAACATACATGAACTTACACGCAAGTACAGGTATTGTAGGTACAGTACCATCTGAGATTGAACAAAAAGGAAATCATGTACCTTATTAGTAGACCATACGAACCCGGCATGATCAAAATCAATGGACAAGATCTGCTACGAACCAATTCTTTCAAATACCTGAACTAAACGTTCACTAATGACAACCGACTGCTTGAAGAAATCATTGCGCATATCAACCCAGGTAGGCTGAAGTCGAAAATGACAACCAGTGTCACATGTGACAAACGAATGAATGTGTGATACAAGTCTACCAGATTATTGTCCAACTTGCCACGACTTACAGCACTAAATGCTTTCTCATGGTTAGTGAATAATGGAAAGCCGCCGTAGTTTTATAGAAACGTGGATGCTGGGATGGATGCCTGGCTTGACAAGATTCAACCAAGTAATCAAAGTTGACTAACGAAGTAAGTACGGCATTGCGCCCATCATCAACAAACTATCACGGTTCCGCTAGGTCCTGCGTTCCTATTCCGACTCTGTCACCAAGCCATATACAAGCTGACCATCGAAAGCAAGTAACTGAATGGTTACCGAATACGATGATGAACCGATACACTCCATGAAGAAATGAAGATCGCCGGGTCCATCCCGGGATGGTTCACAACCGTTCCAAGCAGCCACCAAGGACCACCACACAGAACGAATCCTAAGCAGAAGTAGAAGAAAAAGTAAGAAGGAATTATTTGTAAAAATTTCATAAAGTTTTGAAACGGTATCTTTCATAGGACGCTAATTTCCGTAGCGACTATTATATAAATTGGAAATCTCAGCATGTCTATTTTTATCACTCTGGATTTTCATTCCTTACTTACTTAATTAATTTTATTCCTTACTTAAGAATAAAAATTGAATATGATGAACAGAATAGGAAGAAATTAAAAAAAAGATTTTATAAAACTCTACACATCTTTTTTAAGTTTTTTTTTTTTTTAATAAAAACTAATTGACAGTTCTGAAAATTGCAGGCATTCTCCCTTGTCTCAAAAAACTTATTAATGATATTTTATAATAGAATTTTTTTTCGGGTTTGTATATAGATTTTTCATCAAACTTAAGATTTTCTATCAATTAAAATCGGCTCCTCTGTTGAAGCTATCTGATGAATTATTTTTTATTTTCTAATTCTTTTTCCTTCTTTCCTGAAAAATTGTTCGTTTTAGTTCCTCCTCTTTATAAAACCAGTTTAATTCTATCCTACCCTTAAGTAGTTCCGGAACAAAAGTAACTCTTTTTTTTACTTTTAATGACTTCCTGTGCTGCAAATTTCAAGAAATGTATCCTCTGAAATAAGACCTTACGGTAGTTCCGTAGGCTATACAGAAAAAATAATAATAACTTTCAAGAAAACGGTTCTAATTAATATTAGGTTTTTAATATTCTAATTTTGTATGCTTCATTAGATTTTCCAGCTTTCAGCATCCTCACTATCTTCATATATTTGCACTTGTTTTTCAAATTTTAATTTTATTCCTGAGATCAGTTTCTTCTATCTTGTTTATATTTCTTCTATTTTCTCCTCTTCTCTTTCAAAATCTCACAATTTCCTCAATTGTCCAATCCTTACTTGGAGGGCATTTCGAATTTGTAATAGTTCGTTTGCTGTTTCCTTTTTTCCTCTTTTATCCCTTTCCTTTGCTATTTAAGTTTTATTCTAAAGCATGCTTTCAAATGTTGTTTGTTGTCTTTTCTTATTCTTCTTTAAACTCCAATTTATAGAATTTGATAAAATATGGAGGTGAAGTGACAGATTTGCTTATTATCTAATTTTTCGTTATTAATTACATATGCAAATGGAATTGAACTTAATAAAAAACATCCGTAAAATAATTCAAATGTAAATCGTGAACGGAGTTTGTTTTTTGAAATTTTTCTTATAAAGTACATACATTTTCATAAGTTAAGAAATATAGCCATCAGCTTTATAATATAAATAGGAAATCGCGATAATCTCTCATAGCATTTGTCCTTATTTTAATTTTCCCACTCTTGTGAGCGGGCGTGCGTGCTGAAGTGTGTATATGTTTGATGTGTGTTTGTATTTGTGCGTATGCAGGCGTAAGCGTGTATGCAATGTGCATGGACATAAACATCAATCAATGTACACTCCAACAAAGAAAGTCCTTCAAAAAGTGTAATAAGTGTAAATTTCTTATGATCCACTGTCAAGTAAAGCTGTATTTGGAAAAAAAACTTTTTCTTTAGAATAGAAATATATGAAAGATTTTACTTTTAAACTTCTTCTGTTGGTACTATAATACATAACCTATTTCAATTGAATTTTAATAAGAGGAAAGCTAAATAATTGACAGAGGAAAATAATACATTAACAATTTTTAAAATAGATAATATTAAAAGTTAAGCATTCTACTGTTCTTTAGAAACACGTGATATTGTATTGCAGATAAAGCAATCTAAAATCTCCAAGCCAAAGACAAGTGATTTTCGCTATACTTCTGATGTCGCCAACAAATTCCATCTGTCTCACTGACTACGTGTTAAATATTTTATTCTGTACTTTTTACACCACAATTAAGCACATGTTTTTCTCTGAAACCGATTTCCTTGTACTGTTACCTTTGTTAGTACACTAATATTTATGTTGATTATGTGTACTAACATAAATATTAGTGTTGATTTTTGAAAGAAAAAAACCTTTTTTTTCCATGGACATCTTACTTAAAATACCATCATCATGCAGTAGAAATATTTCTTCAGCCATCATCAATATC
>JAAAKQ030275411.1:0-13649 GCA_010016005.3 Zanna intricata | reverse complement strand
TTACTTTTATACCAATTTGAATACTAGATCATGGATAAATTCTTTTGTGGTTGACTTTCAATTAACCACAAATAATCTGAGGCTTCACAAGACTGCACTTCATTTATATTCGTACATGTCATTCTCATTCATCCTTTAAAATAATATCTTATGGTTATTCGGAAGGCTAAGCATCAAAAATAGGTGTCAGCTATGTGATAAACCTCTTTACTATGCATTAGTGAGAAGCCTCACGCCCTTTACCTTTTTTCCATGAATTTTTTATGCGATTTTTTTATCATGTTTATTATTTGTAGTGAGAGAATAATTCGTGAATAACTAACACATATCAGATTTCCTCACAATTTCTTCCAATCCTGTCACGGTGGCCAATTGCAATAAGAGAATGATTCGTAAATAACCAACACGATATCAGACTTCCTCACAATAATTTATTTAACCCAAAAGACAAACATTTATTACACTTAACCAAATCTATGCAAAACAATTTAAACTTTCAAGCAGTTACAAAGCAGTGTCACCCATCGGAACTAACTAGGATACACACTGAGCCCAAGAAAAGTTCACTCGACTTGCTTATATATTGTCTGTTGTACTTCTAGATAACACCAGAAAAGTCTATTTGCTTCTATTACTAATTTCAACTGTATTTATAAATATAATTAATTCCAAACAGAATAAATAATTGCATTAATTATAAAACTAAAATTTATCAATGTAAATTGCCAAACAAAAATTCATTCTTCTGTGAAAATTGTAATAAAAACAATGATATAACCATACTGCT
Organism: Zanna intricata; assembly: GCA_010016005.3. Classification (NCBI taxonomy): domain Eukaryota; kingdom Metazoa; phylum Arthropoda; class Insecta; order Hemiptera; family Fulgoridae; genus Zanna; species Zanna intricata. The sequence goes on along the minus strand of JAAAKQ030275411.1, from coordinate 12,862 downwards.
TTTAAAAGGTTCCATAACTTTCTGTCGAAAGGACATGGCTTTACACAATAAGGACTGAACAATTTTAATATTATTACAATAAAAATTATATATTATTAACCAGATATTAATAACATAAAAATTTAACAATATTTATCAGTTTAATTAGTCATATATTTGATTTTGTTGATTTCAATCTCGTATATGGGGAGTTATAATTATTTTGATAAAAACCTTTGTTCTACAATATGTTTAATAAATAATATTGTGGGATTACTTTTTTCACTAGACTCTTGTAATATTTTTTTAATCTTTTTGATCTCAATAATACAAGTATGTTTACTTACATTCCATTTTATTTATATTAATTTTATTAATGAATGAACATTTTTATGAGTGTGTTCGCTGGGAAACCTTCTTTACTTGTTTTTTGGTGTCGTTTCTTAATTAGGAATCGACTGTAAATACAGGATTTCTGGGATAGAAAAATAAATTATTTATATTCATTTTTATCTTTGTTTTTTAGCTAAAAGTAGAATTTGAAAATTTTGGGGTAAATTAATTTTGGTAAGAATAGATTTGTTCTAATAAAAATAAATACGATATTTATACCTTGATTGTTTCTCCAAAAATAAACATCTTGTGAAGGAAAGCAGTTTGTATGACACTAAAATTTCTTGGGTTCTATTTTAAAAGACTTTATTTAAAAAATGAAATTGCATAATGCCGATTTTGATGGAAGAGATGATCTTATGATTGAGATTGGATTACTTAAGAAATTAATATGATAATTGATTAAAATGATATTGATATTGATTGATTGAATGATAATAATTGATATCGTTAATATGATAATTGATTAAAATGGATGAATTTATTAAAATAAATAATTATCCCGAGTACAGTCTGTTATTAACTATACTTTGAATATAAAACACCTAAGTGATCTTAATTTTATGAAATTAGAGTAACTAGGTGGTCAAAGATGTACGTCTTAACTTAATGTTAATAGTTAACATTTAGTTACAGTGTTCTGTAAGTATGTAGGCGAATGCGGTGGTGCGGTGGTGGTACACTAAATAAATTTTAATATTTCTTAAGTAAACTGCAGCCTCCGGATTGTATGTTCACATTTATCTTAGTACTAATAACAAAGTTTTCAAGCAGTATTTGAATGAATGGAATATTTGCTAACAACTGATATTACTTAGTGGTATAATTTCTTGTTTTGATAGTGGTTCTTGTTTCATAGAACTTAAGCTTAATATGCCAGTGACATGTAACTCTAAACGTTTCCTTCTTTAGGATATATAATAAATATATAATTAAACTAACAATAACAATAATTTAGTAGTTTGTTAGTATTATAGTTAAGAGAATAAATATAATAATTCTTTGTTCTACAGACCAATTTTGGAACAAATAGATATAGACGAGATAGATATAAAGACGAGTAAACATATATTAAATACATTTATGACGGCTATATTAAAATTCCGGGGTTTGTTGTAACTTTTCATTTACTTCTTTCACATATAAATCGTGTAAGATCATTATGTAAGATACGATGTATTAAATTACTTAATTAAATTTTACTAGAAATGTAGGAGAAGAAAATATTAAATTTTATTATGGAATAAGATTTTTTAAACAAGATACTCACTGTTTTTTTTATTGCATTGTAAATAAAATACAAATATTTAATTTAATGTATGCTATAACTATACTTACTCAGTAAAAGGAATATAGATTTACTAGTCAGAGAAATAGAATTAACAAGCCACCCGTACACGTAGCAGAAAATATACAACTTTGAGAAAGATTTATATCTACAAAATCATAGCATGCCAGAAAAATGTTTTCTTTTATTTTTTCCATATCTTTGTTTCCTTACCTAGTTATATGTGTCTTATGATTATGAATTTACGTTCAACAATAAACACATAATAATTTTAGTGAAAGGTAAATTTTTATTAAAACAGATGATTGCACTGACAATAAATTTTAATACAAGGTATTAGTCTCAAATGTCTTACTTCATGTTCCCTTACATATAAATTCATGTGAATTAATTAAAATTACCATAAAAATTTTTTTTTATATAACTGAATAATTCGTTTTACAGTTTTTTCTTTTAGTAATTTATTGTCACATAATAGAGGAAAAATATACAAAAAAAAAAAAACTCAAAAAACCATTCAGCCGACCTATTCGGGAGATTCGTACTACTTTTAGTTAGATTTTGACATTTTTAACAAATAAATATTTACATATCAGATTTTCACTCTCACGCATAATATTTTTCATATTTCTATTAGCCTACATATTGATTTAAGACAATCTTTTATATAAATTAACAATTTTAATAAACTATTATAAAAACAATTGCTTTAACGTCTATCTACAGCGATTTAATTTTCATGATAAAGTAAATGTATGATTAAATCATAATGTAATTTTTCTTATCTTTTGATCCATTTAATTAAACATAATTTAGTTTTTAAAAATATCTCAAAGCTTATAAGACCTTATTATTTAAGAGTAAAATAAGCTGGTTCTATATTACTAACCAATACGTAGCTAGCGCAAGATAAAAATAAAATTAAAGATTGCAAAATATTAATCTTTTAATTTACTCATTTTAATTTTTTATTGAGTTCAAAATTTTAATGAAAAAAAAAACATAACTGAAATATATCATTACCAACACCAAATAAAAAAGTTGATATACACATATTTTTGAAGTATATTACACTAAATAAAATGAAAATTAAGTAAAATTTATTGACAAAAGATTTACAGATAAAAATGTGCATACTCCTTAATGTATTTTTTAATTTTTTTTTTTTGTTATTTATGGTAAGGAATGGCCTAATGTCATCGAACTTCAGAAATATTAAAGTAGTTTCATGTAGTTTCTCAGCTTCTGACTATATTGTTAATTACTCTCTTTGTAATGCTTTGTATCTGTTAATTGCAGCATTCGCTTTTCAGTAACACCATGAAACAACAGTCTTTAACATCGGGTGTTAACTGCTTATTAATGCTTTAACAACAGGCCTTTTGAATGTGAACAAATGGAAACAAACGGGTACCCATGCTTTGAAATACCGCATGAACTGAATGGAAATCCGACAATAACCCAACTCACACCCGCTGGGGAAACCTGAATTCGTTAACCTTATATAAATCAATCAATGTATTGTATCGGTCTTGCACAGCTTAATTCCTTTAAACTATTTCAAATTAAAACTACTGCATAATTTATAACTAATTTAAAAAATGTTATTATTCCTTTTGTTTTTTTTTTAATTCACTTTTTTCCCACACATATCTAATTTTTTTCCTGTCACATTTTTTTTTCTTCATTCCAGATAAAATCTCTTTTTTTTTGAAAAATATATTTTGACTATTTTATTAATTATTTGCTCAATATGTTCACGTAACTGTGTTTTGAATTAAATAATAAAACGGCTGAAATGATATTACGATATAAATGCGCGCGCGCACACACACACATACACACACACACACACACACACACACACACACACACATATAGTATATATATATATATATATATTTTAGGCAGAAATTTTGTATTGCATAGGATACTTTTTAAAAAATGGCTAACTGTTTTTTTTTGTAATAATTTTTTTTCTAATGTGTACATTGAAGTTGTTCAAGTAGTGAACAATAAGCAACCCCCTCCCCCACCACTAAGATCCATTGAGCTGAGGATGTCATGTAAATGACGTATATTTTGCACAGATTTTGGTCGACTACTCTTGAGATATACAGTTAATTGAACTAGTACATCAGTATCCATTGTTTAGCATTTAAATCCGTATAAAAGCAACTAATTTTTACTAGTATTTGAACTTCAGAATCTTCGACTTCTAAAATCAGCTGTTAAACAGTTGATTCTACGAAGACAGTAATAAAATTAAAAAGAAAATATTGTAATATTTATTTTAATAATTGTGAATTCTTAGGGAGAACAGAAGAATAAATTAACGTGATAGGATAAATGACATAAAACACAATTCACTGTGTTTCAAATGCTGTAAATTTTGAAGATGTCGCTTTAGAAATTATATTTCCTATTTACTCCATAATCATGACGAATTGTGAAAGGAACATCGAATTTTACGGAATAACATTATAACTTCATGATTTGTCTCAAGTATTGCTGCGAATTTAAGATGACGATCCAAACCTTATAAATTTTAAGAAAATGGTTCCTTGAAACACTTTATGAATTTTATTTCCTGTTTTGATCAATCACAACATTTTACAAGAGCCCATCATTCTGCTGTTGTAATATATAGTGATACTCAAGTGATAATTTTATTATTACAAACCGTAATTATTACAAAAACATAAGGTACTTAAGCAAATTTTGACTCACTTAAAACAAAGATTATGTAATTTTGGCAATATATTTTATGCAAGACTAAAGAATAAAATATTAAATATAATTAACATTAACATTATTAAATATAAATAAACATTTATACATTTAAATTAATATGAATTAACATTTAATTGAATTCACACCATAAATGTTCTCAATGTAATACAATTCCTTCTACCATGTCGTAAGCCGTAAAAAATGTGCTGAGTTTCTTAATACAATGTAAGGAACTGATAAATTAGATACTTATTCCGTTTTTGATGATTAAAAAAACGTCATTTGAGTAAATATTCCTTATTTAGGTTTAATTTTCTTAAGGATTCAGAGAAATCTACTTTTGTCAAGAGCTGATATATAAATTACAGATGTCAAATTTAAAATGTATTATCCTGAATATTAGATACTACCCAAAGTATATTTTTAGAAGTAAATGATATTCTCTTTGTTTCTGAAAGTTTACAATGGTGCAGACATTATGAACGTAACTCTGTTAAATTATTAATGCTGTAATGTATTGTATTATTTCAATTAATGCCAGTCACAGATGATAAAACAAATAATTTTATTACTGACAACCAACAGCCTATAACTAATAATTTTGGGTTTAAATAGAATTATCGTTGATTATTTATTATGTTATTACCATACAAATTCATTGTATTATATATATAATGAATCTATTGTCAAAAAGCAGATTAATGTGTCGAAAATCCTTTTGTTTATATAATGAGCCACATAGTAAAACAGGAAAATCGTTGAGCTCCACTCAGGAAGTGAATCGATCGATGGTACCGGTAATCCAGTGATACGTAAAGGAAAGCAATATTTCTAAAAGTATTGTTACAAATTATGCTCATTTTCTGTTTTTTTTTTTTTTTATTTATTAATCAATTTTTGAGAAAAACTTATATTTATCAGCACCCTTCTCGAATTAGCTAATTTTTATTTTTATTGATGTCAACAATAGCAAAATTTTGTAAATTTTTGAGTCGGATACGGACTATTATTTAGTTATGAATTGTGAAAGTAAATTTATTCACAATGCCAGCCTCCGTGACGCAAGTGGTAGCGTCTCGGCCTTTCATTCGGTCCTGGGTCCCATCCTGGGCAGGCATGGCATCTTCACCCGCTAAAAATCATTCATCTCCATCCTCTGAAGCAATACTTAACGGTGGTCCCAGGGGTTAAAAAAAAGAAAAAAAGTATTTAAAAAAATTTATAAGCAACACCTAGGACGATCCATTTGAGATTTTGTTTTTCAGGATATAATTAGATTTTATAGAAATATTAAATGTTTTGAGTTTCAGAAATATTCTTAATACTTTTTTACTTTTGGGGGTATTATTTACAATTTAATCAATAATTATATACCTTAATTAAAGTTTCATGATTATTATTAACATAAATAAAAATGTTTCTGAAACAAAAATTTTATTAAGTAAAAAATATTAAGGTCAGAACATGTTAAGTTCGTTTTACATCCTTCTTTATCCTGAACAATTATCTTTTTATATTAATTAAAAGTTAAAAATTAGTAGTTTATATTGTTTGATAAATGTTAGCTTTTTAATAATTTATATTTTTAAAACAATTCATACTTAATTATAATACCAAAAATTTCTATAAATGTTTCTCGTTTAATTACCTGATTTTGCCAAATGAATTATGTATTCTATATTTTAACTTTCTGAAGTAATTACAGAAAAAAAAAAGACTTTTTACCCAAGAAAAAATTACTATTCTGTAACTGGTAGATTTTTTTATAATAGACTAAAACCTACTTTCAGTTAAGCTTGCTGATGTATATTAATTACTAGGGATATATTATAATAAAATGTAAAATGGAAAAAAAAAATTCAAAGTTCTAGCTAAAAATTAAATTCAATAACGAGTGAAAATATTATTGCAAGTCTAAGATTAAATGATTTTACTTTTTAAAATATCAATTAAAAAGTGATTGGAAAAATTTAATAATAACAGTTTTTCCATCGGAAAAATTTGATTTAAAATGCCAGAGTAATGAAAAAGAAAGAGGTTAATTAATTTTAACTTAATAATTTAATACAATTAAGAATTATACATCATATTAATCAAACATAATAAATTACGTTTAATTTCAGGTAGAGTTTAAATAAAAAGAATTATTTTTATTGGTACGGGTATTCATCTTTTTTAAATTAATTTTTCAGGAAGCATAAACCCTCTGGTTAAGTGTAACCGGTAATTAAAAGTTTGAGTAACCAGCTTTATTTTTAAGAGAAGAAAAATATATGATTTGTGCTTTTTTTTTAATGTATAAAACAATTGAAAAAGTAAATCTCTTTTAGTACAATTAACATTAAGCTTTTTTTTTCGTTAACCTCCGAGACCCTACAGGACTGCTTCAAAGCATGAGATAAGTTGACAATTTTGTAGCGTGTAAAAATGCCGTGCCTTACCGGGACTCATACCCGAAAAATCCGGGTGAAAGGTCGATATGCTATTACTCGCGCCACTGAGGCCGGCTAATATAATGGCTTAGAAAATGATTAAGGCTTTGAATAAATCCCAAGTTTTGTTATACATCTAAATTTGAAAGAAATGATAGCAGGTTTGTAATTCTAGGCTAAGAAAAAATCCTAGTAAAGTTAAAAATTTTTATACGGATTTGAATACTAGATAGTGGATACCGGTGTTCTTTGGTGGTTAGGTTTCAATTAACCACACTTCTTGGGAGTGGTCGACCTGAGATTGTGCAAGACTACATTTCATTCACATTCATACACATCCTCTGAAGTAATACCTTACGGTAGTTCAGGAGGCTAAACAGGTAAATAGAGAGGCTAAGAAAAAAGGATTTTTTTTTTTGTGAACTAAAGTTATTAATAGGTTAATGTAGTGAAAAATTATATACTAGTGAATATTTTTATTATATATTATTTAATTAATTTTGGTAAGTTAAGTAGAACCTCAGAATTCAGTCATGGAGGTATTTATAAATCGAATATACGAGTATGTTTATTGGGGTAAATTAAACAATAAATTACAAGAATTTGTTCTCTACTTTTAGATGAAATTAACCTCGTTCTTTATATAGATACAGAGTAGATACGCACGATAGTTAGCTTTCATTCTTTTGACTCTAGGAGCTCTTTACGCTCAATCGTCCTGTTAATTAATAATCGATTGCAAAGCATAATTGAAATAGCAGAAAATGAAATAGTAGTGATATTTTATTTGGATCAGATAAATTTTGGCAAATAATAACTGAATTAGTTATTAGAATTCTTACAAACAAATTTATTAAAAAAATATTGCTAGTTTTATTATTATTATTATTATTTACATATTTACTTGGGTGATTTTTTATACTTACTATGTGAATTTAAGTAATAACAACGTACTCATTAATGACATGCTTTTCCGGCAAGATATCTTAAAAAACTTGAAACAGACAATGATGTTTAAAATTAGTACAATAATATAAATTTCCAACAAAAGAGAACTAATTATGTGCAAAAAGATACCACAGAACGTCTATTTACATCAGCAACCTCAGGGCACCACATCAAGCCTTAGTCTCAAAATGACATCAAAGGAAAAAGGGCAACTCCGTCATTTCGAAAAGAAATACATTGATATTATTGAATTTGTTTTTAATTAGATAGAATGTAAAATTTTATTTTAATAAATATTTTAAATCTGCTTACCACAAACCTTTATAAACGAATATATTACAGGTTTATTGAACTCACACTTACTAAAGAATATTAATAATTAATTATATTTTCTAAAAAATTAAATTTAAAATAATTTTTATTTTGAAATAATCAAATAACTCCCTCATTTTATGTTTTATTTTCCAGTGTAAGTTAAATACGAACGTTATACAAATCGAATTCTTCTGTTCGTGAAATATTTACTGAGAATCAACACAGCGGCAATGTTTGATCAGTATGGCTGACTCCAGCAAAGAGAATAAAAAAACTCTTTTATTTCAATTGTGATTTTTTCACACAATCATCAAAATATTATTATACTTTTTTAACTGAGAGGAAAATGATGTTACTGAAATTGTTTTCATTATAGTTCAGACTGATTTGGATAAATGATAACTATGATGAACTTTTGGAGTTATTGTAGCCTCTCTATGTGTTGAAGTTTTTTAGGTTGTGCTGTGTGAATCGTGTCAGCTATTAAAAAAAATAAATAAAAGATTAGAAAAAGGCTACCCACTTCTCCAATTTCCAAACGTTAAGGACAAACCGTCTTTTAAGGAGTGTTAGCGTTTCAGATTTTTATTCGGATTTTTCTGGATTTGAATCCGATCAGGCATGATATCTAGGATTCATAAACTATATAATTTTCACCTTAAAATATAATAAAACTTAGGCCAAACTTTGTGTTAAAATAAATTTTATTGTAAGGAAAATTTGTTAATTCTCCCAAAAAGCAGTATCGGAACGGCGTTCTGGCACTAATGAACCCCTGGTTAAACGTGAAGATTTTTTCAAAAAATGTGAAGAAAAACAAAAGTTTTATATTGTTAAAACTTGTTTTATTGTCCATTCTGAATTTGAAACTGTTTTTTTAACAATCGTTTTCCAATTTCTAAGTAATTCATAATTAAGTCAGGAATTGAATATATTAGTACGCCTATAAATTTTTTTCTTTATGAGACTAGTCATTAATTTTCATATTAAACCATTAATTTTCGTATTAAACTTTCGATCCGTAAGAAAAATTTTAACGGAAAAAAAAATTATATAGTTTTTTAAAAATTCTCCATCAAAATGAGATAAATGTTTCCTTTAAATATTTTATAACTTCTTTCAGTAGGTTTCCTAACAATTCGTTTTACCCTTAATAGATAAAATACTCAGAAGGAAAAGAGACTAACTAATCAATCACTTAGTGGGCAGAAAGGTTATCATTATACTAAAGCTTATAAGGTATTTCTTTGAAGGTACAACAACGGCTTCCGGTAGTTTTTTAAAAATTTAAAAATGAAATCAATTTTTTGTAAATGAATTATTTTACCAGTGTGATACTTCTGAGGTTCAAGAAGTCTTAAAATGCTTATAAAATATAACTTTCCTTTAACGTCACATCTGTCACTATAACAGAATACAATTTGTAAAAATACTGAATACAATTTGTAAAAATCATTTTGTTATGGTTTCTACAATTTCATAATTATTTTTTTCTTACTTTGTCTTCCCTGTTAACATAAATATTATGATATAAAGAGTTTGTATCCTATTTCTGAGCAGAATAGCACTAAGTGGAAAATGTTTAAAGTATTACAATTTTTTCAACTTGTTACTTTTAATTTCAAAAATTTTTAATTCCAATTTTGGCAAATAGTGAACGGCATCTCTTTTTTATATTATTCTTAAATGCTGTTTAATATACCAATATCGTTGAAATAGGACTAAAATTAATGTAATATGCTGGTTTTGGTATAACAAATAAGTGTGCTTGGAAAGTAAGCTGATTTTCTTTACTTCATCTAACCGAATGAAGTTTGATTTTCAGTATTGCACCTATATTTACAATTTATCATAGTGTATACTTTAAAGGCTTCACAGAAAATAACGCTAATATTTTGAATGCCGTTACTGCGTAGAAAATAAGACAGATAAAGAAACATCATTCCTTAAAAGAAATTAAAAAAACGGCCACAAAGGGACATCAATCTGTTAACAATCAATTACGAAATAAAAAATAAAAAATTGTAAAAAGCATTATATTATGTTAAGTTTTTGTTTGAAATGTAGATTAAATATTATTTCACCAAAGTAGACATCATCCATTACATTTTTTACAAGGCAGTATTGTAATCGCGAAAAATTTAGGTTTTCAGATTTAACAGAAATATCCATTTCGACACCCATGAATATATTTTAACTAGTTTTGGAGTGACGACTGTACCTCATGTACAGATTGTCAATTGCAACCAAAAGAGGAGCACCAACTAGATGTTACAACTGTCCTAAATCCGAAATTTCAATATTCTACGACTAAGCGTTTTTGAATTATGCGAGATAAGAATGTACGTACGTAGAGACGGCACGCCGAAACTTGTCAAAATAGATTCAGGGATGGTGAAAATGGATATTTTCGTTGAAATTTGAAAACCGACATTTTTCGCGATACTTCCTTGTACATCAAACAAGGAAGTAAAAAATGAAATTAAATTATCAGAAGTTATTAATGACATAAAATCTTTGTAATTTTCATTAAAAAAAAAGTAAAAGATGTATATGGAATTTAATAAACGTACAAGGAATGCTTGTCCACATCAGATTTTTATTGTTGTAAAATATAATTTAGTTAACATTTTAAACGGCTTTACGTTTGTACGTTTTCAATATAAGGTCTTTGTATGAGTTTTAAATTTTGACTATTATATAAATAATACAAGTAGTGCTTCTTTTTATTTTAATTTAGATGTTCCATTTTCATTTTTTCTGTTTTTCCACAGAAATTTTTCTTGATGAGACAAATACTGACCTCACGGACTACTCATATTTTTAGAAGACACTTTAAAATCTCATTCCTTACAGATTTGACAATACAAACTTAAAATTTTTTTAAAAGTTTTATTAATATAATTTTTATTTTGTTACGTCCTCATTAAAAAAAATTAATAACTATTTTAAAATTCGAAAAACTATTTTTAGCTCATCCTTTAATATTTTTTATTTATTCTTTAAAATGACATTACGGTATTCTGAAAATTATTTAAGTTTATTTTTATATTTTTTCTTTTATTAGGTTTTTCATTGTTTTTCTCATCATTTCTCCACAAATCCAGTAAATATATTTGTATCCTCCCTGAAGAAGAGTTCTTTCTACATTGAATTTTTTTAACCGCTTCAATATATTTGACCTGACTAAACTTTTGATCCTCCGTTATTTTTATTCTACTTCCTTAGGGACGTTAAATATTATATTTTCTCGTTTACTTCTTATCTTTATATTTTATCGTAAACCTTTTTTCTTTGTTTTCTCCGGGCTTTATGAAGCAATCGTCCCAATAGCCCGTACATCTTTTTCCAATATTCTCCAGAGTCTGTCACCACTAAATATTTATTTTTCAATTTATTTATCACAGTTTTTTTACACTTTATTCATCGCAATCATACACAAACACAAACGGACCATATATTTTTTTATGAATTATTAATTATTGTATAAGGTCAAGGCAAAATATGAATAAAAATGTCATAAATTTCTTATAATTTCAATATATTCTCTAATAAGTCAATGTGCAGTATTAATTATTTTAAATTTTAATGACAAAAAAGAGAGATACAAAGGATTAAGGTTTTAAAATTGTGATGTATGAAAAACTAAAAGGCAGATATCGTCATATTAAAACTGTCTAATCATTAAAAAAATTGCGTTAGTTCTTCAATGATAATATCATAATTTCTTCATGCAAGCCACCTCAGGTTACCTACATTACTAATTTATTTTTTGTTCAGATAAAATTGGAAATGTAATTTCTAACGAAGAACAATAAATTGTTTAATCTGTTATGGTATAAATAAAGATTTCTTTTAGCAGAACAAAACAGAATTTAACAATCTTATTTTGCTTTAATACAACAAGTTGGTGAAGAATATTTAATTAGATACCAAAGAAGCTTTAAAATTACAGTTTACATAGAAAAAAAATGGAATAAAACGATTTTTTTTTCGATAACTACCATTTCATAAATACCCATAACAGCATAGGATTTATCGTTTATATTAAATTAAAATGTTAATCACGTGTGTAATTCAAATATTTCAATTAAGCCTCCCATAATGTACCCTCATGTAATCCAGATTATTGCTTTTAACGTAATTTTATTTAACAATTTTTTTTATTAAAACATGTTATTACTTATAAACTTACAACTGAAGTTCATACTTTTAAATCTAAAATTAATTTCCATATCTTTGTTTTAAATTGTATACATTTTTCACAAAGGTTAAGTAAAATATTTTTATTTTAAATTTTTGAGGTCGAGAGGAGTCGCTAGCGTACTCTCTGGCAAGAATGAAAACTTGACAGAGAGGCGATTATGCTACCTCTTTAATCTTTAAAATAGGAATTTTCAACATGTTCCGTACTTTCAAGTTTATCTTATTAAATAAATAAGAAAGATTTGTTCATGAATGATTGTTTTTAAGGATCCTGAAAAATGTAATCTTCTGCGCAAAACAGTTTTTCGATACAATCTTTTTTTTTACTTTTTATTCTTTTTTTTTTCCTTTGTGCTCCCTCCCTGGAGCTGGACCCACAATTAAGCATTATCACAGCTCCAGGAACCGCTATCGCCTTAACCCACCTCGTCAGGAACTAAGGTACCTCACAGATAGCGACGGACCCTGTATTTTAATCCAAGTCCTCTATGAGAGGACCCCAATTTGATCCCGCCCTCAGGACTCCGGTTTTTACTCCTCCTCTTTAATGAGGAACCCCAAACAGTAC
>JAAAKQ030275400.1:0-10541 GCA_010016005.3 Zanna intricata | reverse complement strand
CGTAACTCGCTAAAAAAAAGTTTTCAGGCATATGTTTATTGGAAACTTTTTTCTTATTTTTAGATATAGAATCCGTTCCCGAGAGATTGCCGTGCAGTTTTGATACACTCTGTATAATGCTATTGATTTTTTTTTCTTTTTGTAATGAGATGTGCGAGTATAAACTGCCACGATCATTTAACCTGAGCGTAATCTTTAGTGTATGAAAAATGCCATGCCTGACAGGGATTCGAACCCAAGACCTTCAGATGAAAGACGGTGACGCTACCAATCGTGCCACAGAAGCGCCGGCTACATTATTATTTTTTTTCTATTTGTTTAACCTCCGGAACAACAGTTAAGTTTTACATTAGAGGATGAAGATGATAGATGTGTAGCGTGTGTGAAAAATGCCATGCCTGACCGGGATTCGAACCCAAAACCTTCGGGTGAAAGGCGGTGACGCTAACAATCGTGCCACAGAATCCGGCTACATTATTGTTATTTTTATTCATTTCTACATGTGATTTAATTCTAGTGCTATATTATGTATTTAAATTTACTTGAAACACTTATATAAGTGCTACGGGTATATGAGCTGTAGAACCTCATGCTTATGCTTTAATGACGGGTTTCGTCGGGAATCTCTTTTCATATGAATATCATTAATCAAATTATCTTATGTCCCCGATAAGGTACCGATTGTAAATACTAACAGATAGAGAGAAAAAAAAAAATATATATATATACGCGCGCATATATACAAATGAATACATATATGAATATGTATTCACATGTATGAATACATATGCACGCGCGTGTATGTGTATGTCCAACCCACAGGTGTTAAAAGCTTAGGAAAAAGATTATTATAAAATGTATTAAACTTTATTACAATAAATATATATTACAGAATATATGTAATAATAATAATAATATTTTTGAAATAAATATACGGTATAACACGTTATATTTTATAACAAATATTTTTTATATTATATTACATTATAATATTATAACAGAGTGTATTAAACAACGATATCTCTTTAATAAGTAATAAAAATTCTCATTTTAGTAACGAAAACTGTTTGCACATGGAATTAACTGTATCATTTTATGACTATAATAAAGCTTTAAATATTGTGTTAGTGTGTTGTAGTGGGGGGGGGGTGGGAATTGAATCGTGCTTTGTATAAAAATTAGTTTCCTGGCCCTAATGCGCAGGCAAGAGCTAAAGCACCACAACACGGCCCAGGTATATAATAATAATAAAAAATATATATTGGTAGTTTCTTATATTGTAATACATTACACAGTAATGAATAACAGCAATATTGAGAGTCACGTCCTTATTTTGATGGCGTAGTTGATTTTTCATATAATAAAAGTATATTTTATATTGCGTAAATGCTATTAAATTTAAATGTTACATTGTTAAAAATATTTGTATTTTTTTTTTGTCATCAATCTTTATTAACATTACTAATAAAATATAATTATTTAATTTTTTTCTTTATTCTACTAATATAAATAAATAAATATTCGTCATAATAAATACATAATGAATGAGAAATAAATATTATTTAAACATTGCAGCCCACCGGGTTGATCTAGTAGTTAACGCGATATCATAAATCAGCTGATTTCAAAATTGAGAGTTCTAAAATTTAACTTCCAGTAAAGGTAGTTACTTGTATACGGATTTGAATACTAGATCGTGGATACGGGTTTTCTTTGGTGGTTGAGTTTCAATTAACCACAGTTCTCAGGAGTGGTTGACCTGAGATTGTATATTCATATATATATATATCACCCTCATTCATTCTCTGTAGTAATACCTTACGGTAGTTCCGTAGGTTAAACAGAAAAATTGAGAGAGTATATAGACATTGCGCCTAATTCTACAGCAAAATATGATATTTCATCAAGGAATTTTTTAAATTTTTATCTGGTATTTAATAATAAAAAAATTTACAATATGTTGATGAATATAATAGAACCAATGAGTAATAATATTTTTAAGGAGGGGAAATGCTTTACGCACCGTCATTGGAAACTGGCTTGTCTCCTGGTGTGTGTCTGTATTCGGCCTATCCGCTAAAATCCACCTACGTTTCACCAGTTACCATCCCAGATTCGCTTTCGCGTTACTTCAGGGTGACGCTCCTCATGGAGCTACTCCTTGCTTTCTTTGGGCGTCTATGTCCAAGATCCTCTGTTTCAGACGGAGGATTGTCTCCACGTACAAGTCCTTCACCAAACGTCTTGGCTTCCCAATACCGATAATATTGTCGTAAGGCTACCATACGTTGTCTCAACGGAGCTTCAATTTGTCCTCCACCCCTATAATCAAAAAATATTTAAGGGAGCTGCATAAAACAAAAATTGAACCCGGCAACATCCCTATTTTTTGGAAATACAACCAGAAGAAGTCATGTCCCGTCAGTATATGAGTACAAAAATTGTCAACCTGACCGTTTTGACGGTTCATCCATAACTCTATGGGAGGAATTAACCTCACTGTCGATCCGGCCTGCGATTCTTCTTTCCGTCTTGCCTGCCAGATATACACGATGACCTGCCTGGCAGGCTCTCTAACTTCTTCCTATCCGTTCTCGATAATATGCCGGTGGAATGACTTCACTCTTGAGCTGAGAGGTCGTTAGATCATATCTGCGACCACTAAATCGCTGATTCTGATACCGTGCGATAAGAGTACGTAATATGGAAGGCTCCTCTTCGTTTCACAGCAGCCAATCATTTCGTAACGTAGCTTGTCGTCCCAGACTTCGAATCTGTACAGCATTACGGAATCGATGATACGTATCAACAATCACATCGTGCAGAACCAAGGTTCACCAATATTGGCAATGAACTCTGCTTAACGCCTTGTCGTCTCTTCTTTGTACTTCATCCTAGAAAATGAGTCTAGAATTACAGCTTACTCCAGGTACTTAATAGACGTATGTATCGATACCGTTGCCTTTCCTATCAGCATAAATCTTTCCTATCTGTCGTAAATAAATTTAAAAACCGTAAAGATATTTACAAACACAATGAAAGGGAAAGTATTGTTAAGTTACATCAGGAAAACAAAAGCCAATTCACTCAGCAATCCTATTACAATGAATGATAACAGGCTCATAAAACAATTAAAAAAAAAAAAAACCGGAAATCAGTGAATCTCTATTGTACAATATAATTTAAAAGAAATGAAAATATCTGAAGACATTATACAAGATAACTAATACAAGAAAACTGGTACAAGATATCTTAAAATTTCCATGAAGAGAAGAAAAAAGAAACCAACAACATCCTTCAGAAAAGAGAAAGAAAAACGAAATAACAGAGTACTGTTGGATGATCAAAAAAGAAATCGCCTCAAAAAAATAAAAAATAAAATAAAATAAAAAATTAAATGCAAAATGTTTCACGTGGTCCTAAGTCAGCCAAATTAAAAAAAAAAAATTTTGTATACAAGTTTGAAAAGAAAGAAAAAAAATTATTGCAGATCCCGGTGTTTCGAATCCCGGTCAGGCATGGCATTTTTCATTAGGCTACAAAATTCTATTTCCATATCCCACGCACAAGATTTCACCTTATGTGGGCGATATTATCAAGCAAAAAAAAAAACAAACGATAAAATTGTTAATTACAAAATTTCATCTTTTGTTCATCAATCTCTGAAAAAAAATTCGGTGAATTGCCATATATCTGACTAGCTGATACTTGTAAAACAGCAGTTTTAAATGAAATCATTAGTGTAATTCTTGTATATATACTAAAAAATTAATTTAAATCAGAGTTAAATTTATGATAAGACGTAGTATGAAAAAATGGTGGAATCTCAAAAAGTTTTTTTTATAAAAATACCGATTTTTTATTAAAAAAAACCGATATATTCATATCGGTTTAAAAATTGATTTGTACAAAGTTATATATTTTTTATATCATATAAGAGAGAAGAGCTTTATCTGATAAGCTGATATTATACTAAATTATCTAAATATCTGGATCTACGGAAGCAAACTATAAGGGGAACCGCGAGCAGAAGCCATGTAACATCTTACAGCGGTTTCAGAATAAAGTAGTAAGGTGTGTAACAGAGGCGTCTTGGTTTACAAGGAATAATGAGATCCAGGATTATTTAAGATGACGGACCGCGCGAGAGGAGATACAACATTTCTGTTCAAAGTACGAACAACGGCTTAACTACCTCACAATTCACTTGACAGTAAATCTACTAGACAACGAGGATGACATTAGAAAGTTGAACTGACTGCACGTTTTGGTCCTAAGTGTCTCTATAATGTATTAATATCTCTATAGTAATATTGCATGTGATTATTGTGCATTATCTGTTCCACTTTTAATTTCGAATTTTTCACATATACTTTTTTTTAGATTGGTTCATCTTTTTTCTTTTATTTCTACGTATTATGATTTGCTTTCTATTGCTTTAATGGTATTGAATTTCATTCAATACCTATTAATTGTATGAACTTGACATAAACGTTTTTATTATACATACGGGTAATTGTTGAGGACTCCTTATATGATTTGAGATATGATCCAATTTACTAAACTCTTAAGTAAGTGTAACCGATTGTAAATAAGCTGTGAAACAATAAAAAAACAAAAATAATATATATTTGTTTTAAATAAAAAAATTAACTTATTATTTTGCTTAGGTCGATTATACCTGCTCTGTGTAATTAATTGAAAACCAACCATCAAAGAACACGTGTATCCACAATCTAATATTCAGATGCTAATAAAAGCAATTACCTTTATTAGGATTTGAATCTTAGAACCCTCAACTTCGATATCAACTGATTTACGTCGACTAGTTTTATCACTATAACAACCAGTAAAGGTTAATGATATCAAAAAAAATGACATCGAAAAAAATTGGAAAAATTAACACAAAAGTATAATTTTTATTTAACACTTTTTTACTCAGTGATTAGTAACATAACAACAACGGTCATGATATTTTAAAATTACTTCTGTTGCAATTTTTGATAGGAGTACATATTTTTAATTTTGCTCCAGACTAAAGAGTTACAGAAGTTCAATCTATCAAAGCATAACTTTAGTAAGAGATAAAGTTAAAGAAAGCATTCAAGAGACACCGTAAAAGAAAACAGCAAAAGTTTTCAAAGTGTAAAAAAAACTTGAATCCGCAAACAAAAGGTGTAAAACAATTTGTTCTTGAATTAAACAAAGAAAAAGCAATAGAAAGTTTACTGTAGAAAAAACAAGAAATTACTAAAAGAAAATCAAGAATTAAAATTTTCCAGATCATATAGAAAAGTGAAAAATTTAAGTACTGAAGATTTTAATAAAGAGGTATTTATAATTAAACAAAAGTTAAGATAAAGTAATATAATAGAAAACAAAAAATGGTAGACCGATAACATTTTTTGCGGGGTGGTATTAAGCGGTGGGGTGGTGGGGCCCCATCCCAAAAACCATGATTTTAATTTTGAAATACTGCTGTTTAAAAATCTTAAAATTAAAGTGAGATTGATTATATAGATAATTTAACTGTTATGGAAAACAAGTTGTACTTTAAAAAGCTATCATTTTCACAATAAAATTTTTGAAATCATTGTCTTTTTATTTACACATATATCATAAATAATAAAATTAGTTGTAACATATATTTATGAATCTTCAAAAAATGAAATTCGAACGTGATTAAATAAGGCCCATTTAAATACATAATGAACAGAATCAATGCATAGTGTAGATAATGCCAACGCGTTGTTTTCCATAAAAAGGATTATATAAATTTGTTAATTTTCCCAGTTCATCACATTCTTTACTACCAATATGAGAAGTGAAATGTAACTGTGATAGTAACAGGATTAGAACTGTTTTTTTTTTTTTTTTGGGAAATAATGATATTCATTCAATTACATGACCAGACTGTAAATCGGCAAACAGAATAACCGTGACTGTAATATGGTTGAACAGTAATTCAGTAATCTATTAGGCAACTGTTTTTTGATTCTGTAAAAAGCCTAGTATACGATATTCATTATTCTTGGTAATTTATGTAGCATTCTTAGGAGTAATTAAGTCTTTAATAAGGTCATCTACAACAATTCTTTTATTATTAAGTTTATATAACATATACCTCGTACATAATGTCCCCCGTAGGGGAAGACACCCGCCTTGTGACGATCCTGGTTGCTATACCACCCCCTTTGTTCCTACACTTGATGACACCTTATCGGAGAGAGCATCTTCTAGACCCTTTAAAATTGATAAAACGACATAGATAATAAATTTGATCTCGATCAGGAAGCCACCGATGCAAATGTCTCTGCAGACATTTCAATTAGTGTATTTACAAAACTGATTATCGCTACGTATGAAATTTTTCAATCACGACCACCTACCATAACTTACTACCCACCCTCAATCCTATATGTAACTTCAATTAGACTATGTACCCAATCATTATTACTTGATTGAGTCTTTAAACTCTAAAAAAACTATCCTCATACTAACAAAACAAGTGTTATCGCAACGATAATTAAGTCCTCTTGATTTACTTAAAGATCAAGATACAGATTCATACATTTAATAAGCCTTTAATGAAAACATAATCTATCTCTCCCTGTTCTGGTCTACTTTCGGGAGCGAAATTAATGCCTACATCCTCCCACACCGTAGCTCTATCACAGAGTTCTCCACACATCCATCTCATCCTAACGTGAATATCTCAGCTAACCAGGGCCAAAACACCTATCTCGGCAAAGTAAGCACCTTGGAAAGATCCTGTCTATGCGGGTTGCTATTATACATCTGCGAGGTCTGATGCTGTTATACATCTATAATAGCATCAGACCTCATCAGCCATCTTTCTCAAAAGTAAGAATCTAAGGAATCCAGTAGCTATCTTCCATTCCTTTTGGTTTTTCCAATTAATTTGCAAATCAAAGCCAGAACTGATTCTGGCAAGATCTCTAGCTACTGTGGTAGAAATATCTTCGTACGTAGGACAGACATATAAGCAATGGCGCTACACTCCGGACATAATTCTCAATTAATGAAACAAGACCTGGCCAACGTATCTCGAAAATCACTTTGTTCAGAATGAAACTGATTTTTATTCCGTCTAGAGGAAATCCACCTTACTACCTGCATACTTCTCACATCAGAAAAATACCATTTTTCTGATGATGGAGCGGCTACCGGATGATTCAATCCACATCCTCCTTACCTTCCATAAATGGAAACCTTTATCCTCCCAGAGGAAAAGTTCGGCTACCTTCTTAGCATAATAACGTAATAGGCGCTCAGATTCAAAGATATCATTGGGCTTAATACAAGAAATAACAAGAACCGCCTCTCGATAGACAGCCCTACAGGAACCACTTACAGATAAGAATGGGAGATGCTGGGCACCCAACGAAGTATTACTATAACATTTGTACCTCATTCGATGAACCTAGACAGGTGCAACATAAGGCATTACAGTGCTTCGAATATACCATTATATAGAATACGTATGGTTCTGAAATTAATCTCTTAATCGGGATGAACTACTCTCCAAACACCGAAGAAAGAAGAAAAAGTCTTTTCGATAGGATATTGACAAAATTCAGATAATAAAATAATAAAATTATTACAGTTTTGATATGCTCTATTCTATTGGAAATTACTCGCATACAGAAACAATGAAGCTTCAGTTATAACCACTTTCATCCAAGTTACATCATCATAAGTTAAACAGTATCATCAGCAAACTTTCTTAATTCAGTATTGTACTGTGTAATATAAGATATTTTCATGTATATAATTATTGACTCAGCCTAACGATCGGCCAATCTAATATTTAAGGTTAAGGACGAGGTTAGCAGTAAAGTGACGGGTTATATTTGCTAATACCGTACGAAGTTCAAAAGTTCGTTTAGTTTCATTTTTTTTTTTTATTTAATCGCGTTAACGTTTCATTGCAATCTATCAGTAATTGAAATCAATCGACAAAGATTTCAATGAGATATATTTACGAGCGAATAATAAACATTTCAAACGGATAATACAAAAAATAAAACATGTAAATACAAGAGTATTGATATAAATTCAAAACATTACTCTCGCCACTAAGGGAATATGTAATTTTTTGATTTTAAAATATTTATAAGAAAAAAATTTTGATAAAGTAACACAGTTTTTTTTTTCACATATATTTACAATCAAAACAGTGAAAACCACAAGATTAATGACTTTTAAATACGAATATCTTTATAGATAAATTTTCTTTAGTAAGTTGGTTGAGTTAATCTTCAGTTAATCTTAGTAGCCTTTCCACAGGAATTAATATCTAATAGGATTCAGTGTTTTAATATGTGAATTGTATGGAATACTGCTGATTAAATAGGTTATTTTTCATAAAATTTCAACAAAAGAAAAATTAAAAAAAGTCAAATGATCTGGCTGGACACATGATATTCTTATATGAGGAATAACATGATTAAATTAAATTCTCCAAATCTACCTTGATATGACAATTTTTTTGACGTGGCTTAAAATGACTGACGATAAAAAAAAAAAAGATCAACAGAGAAAATTTTTCTGTTCGACACTCATCACACAAAATGGTTATACATTTATCGTTATATGTAACTGTGGGTGTTTTATTTCAGATATCTTAAATATGGAAAAATAATGACCATAAAATCACCTTCATCCGCTAGCGATGCGTTTTAATCCCATTAATGTATGTTTTTTCACATCATTATTACAATATTTTTCACTAAAAATAAAAGTTATCTTAGAATATTTATATTTTAAGAAACACTGGATTGAAAATTGTACAGTCGCTTCACCTAAACTGGAATATAATAGACAATATTCTTCTCTGAATAGCTTTTTTGCCCTAAAGAAACTATTTTATTTTGTTATAGTTATGGTCGAAGTTTATAAAATCACTTTCTAATATATTTTTAAGTGAAGTTATTGAACTATACACTGTAATCGTTTTGTAATAATTCTTTGTCCACACTTCACAATAAAAGCTGACAACAAAGTTATTATTTTTTCCTGGCGTGGTAAGGGATTTTGTTTTTACATCCAGTATTAAGTTGCAGTGAGATGATACAACTTAGATGATTAATGTAAGATGAGACAAAGAATCACCAAACAAGTTAAAAAAAAAACCCACCGGGTTGGTCTAGAGGTAAATTCGTCGTCCCAAATCAGCTGATATCGAAGTCAAAGTTCTCAGGTTCAAATCCTAATAAAGGTAGTTTACTTTTATTCGGATCTGAATATTAGATCGTGGATTCGTTGGTGATTGGGTTTCAGTTATAACCACACGTCTCAGGAGCAGCCGAACACTATGTTTGATCATAATTTTTTTTCTTTATCGATAAGGAACGAGGAATGCGTTTACGCACGCCCCACAGGGTCTTAGCGGGGTGTGTCGCGCTCGAAACCAGGACGCTGCCGCTCTGGCCTAGCAAAAAGCTAAGTAGGCTCTAGAACATGATACGTTGTAGCCATGAACAGAGTTGTTCCTACCCCCTATCGACTAAACCTCCCTCACCGTTACCCAGGGGCGGCCGGAATCGCCTTTCGGCATATCCTCGGCCAGCCCTGAAAGTTGTGGCAGCCGATTAAACCTAACCATTTGCCCTTCCTGTTTGGGGTCCTCGCAGTGGAGCCCCTCGCGTATTATACCTGCGCCCTTCTAACTAAACCTCCACGTCATCAACTCCCCTCCCGGGGTCGGATCCACAATTAAGCATTACACGCCCCCGGGAGGTTCTTTCAAGCTTAGGAGATCCAGAGCCCCCGGGTCTCATTACTGTTGTCCATTCACCTAAGCGCGGACGAATGATGGCTCCGCAAGGGGCTGTCCGTCACACCCCTCACTCTTCAGTCCTCGTCTTCGTCTCAATTCTAGAGTTCTTCTCTTTAGCTAATCAAATTCATTTGCCTCCCTGTATTCCTCCTCCTTTGATTTCAAGATGTTGGTAGCCAGCTTGGATACTGGCTCCCATTCGTTTGGCCCTCTTAGCAGATGCTCCATTGTGTTTTCAGGGGTAAGCCTTTCCAGATCTGGCGATAAAAAAAAAATACTTTGATGGCAATATTATGGATGACGGAGCCTACAAAAATAAAAATATAAATTTTTTGAATCCTTTAAACTTTTTGCATGTACAGTTAATCACTTCATAGGAATACGTAACTAATGCAAGAAAAATACAACTTAGATGTCTATGTTTTTTTTGTTTTTATTTATTTATTTTTTTTGTAAAATGGTTAATAAAAATAATTTTTTTAATAGTAAAATTTCTCTTTTGTTACGCATATTATAAATAAAGTTTTGATTCATAGAAAAAAAATTTATAATTTTTCTTCTATGTTTTGGTCTTCAGTCATTTGACTGGCTTGATGCAGCTTTCCAAGATTCCCTATCTACTGCCAGTCGTTTCATTTTGGTATACCGCCTACATCCTACACCCTCAACAATTTGTTTTACATATTCCAACCGCTGCCTGCCTACACAATTTTTCCCATCTACCTGTCCTTCCAATATC
>JAAAKQ030275389.1:0-10541 GCA_010016005.3 Zanna intricata | reverse complement strand
CGGCATAACATCAGCCAGCCCTGGGTGTCGTGGCAGCAGATTACCCTTGCCTAGTACCCTTCCCGTTCGGGCTCCTGGCATGTGAACTACTTAGCATCATATTTCTACATAAGAACTAAGGTATAAACTCTTGTTTGCAATTTATTATAAATCTTGCATTGTTTATCAATTCATTTCCTAATCTGTATGAAATATACTTTCATGATATTATGTCCTCAATATAAAATTTCTCCTTTATAAATATTTTGGTATTTACACGTGTTTTCTTTTTGATTATATATTTGTTAATATAGTATGTCAGATTATATTTTCCTGCCAATTGTTATATTTTTTTCTTAGAAATATAGCCTTATGTATGTACATATTATTATAGTTGAACCATTCAGCTTTGTTTTTTACATAATGTATGTTACCTTACTCTTTTGTGATTTATACTATTATTAAAATTTTTCTCTAATAAAATAATAATAAATCATATTTTAATGCCACTAAAAGTATAACTGGGAATTTCTACATCCATTGAAAACATTACGTAAGACTAGAAAACTTACTAATTAAAGAGAAACTGGCAATCTGCATTGAGCATCAAAACAAAACATTTATTTCAACACATACTAGTATTGACAATAATAATTTATTTACCATTATTCTAAATATTAGTTTAATAACATTATACTTTGTAAATTATATAAAATGTATTATAAAAAAAAAAAATCTAAGTCAGGATTTCATATGTCCTCTATTCCCTATTTTTAAGAACTTTAAAAGTAAATGTTTACTGTCAAATACATAACATAAAAATCAAAGTTTTTTTTTTTGTTTAACCTCTGGAATTACCGTTAAGGTATATCTTCAGAGGATGAGATGAATGATGTGTAGTGTGTATGTGAAAAATGCCATGCCTGACGGATTCGAACCCGGGACCTCTGGATGAAAAAATCAAAGTGCAAAGGGCATTGACCGAATGGGCTTAACAATAAACATTACGTTATAAATTTCATAAACGTCTGTTTATGAAATTTATAAGGTAATATTTATATAAAAAGCTCGAATAAATTATATTTATATTTATTGTTAAGCCCATTCGGTCAATGCCTTTTGCACTTAGATTTTTTCATCTAGAGGTCCCGGGTTCAAATCCCAGTCAGGAATAGAATTTTTCACAGACGCTACAAATCATTCATCTCATCCTCTGAAGATATACCTTAACGGTAATTCCGGAGGTTAAACAAAAAAAAAAACTTTGATTTTTATGTTCAAATATTTCAGTAATTCTTTACTAATGAATAAGGTTTGTAAGTAATTTTCCTTAAAGCATTAATATTATTGTATAATTACCCTCATTAAAACTGATGTATGAACTTTGGTGCAAATTGTAATTTGCCATTTTATATGATTTGATTCTTTTTCAGAATCATTAATTATCAAATATCAGATTTTTTTTTTTGTGTAAATTAGTATACATTCTGTAGATCTGGTTTAATGTTTTGTTAAATGACATTTTGTTCCTTATTTATTTTTTGTGACTACTAGCGATCAGCACACTATATATTGTGGCCAAAGATTTTGAGAGTTTGTGTGCTTAAAAGTTAGTTGACATGATATTTTTTATATAATTTACTAGTAAACATATAAAAAAAACCAAAAAATGTTTTTGGTTTAGTTCTCAAAATTATGTATTTTACCAGGAAATATATTTTTAATTAGAAATACACATAATGAATATATCATTTTTATTTACTCTTAAAAACTTAAACTTAATAAATTTAATACATCTGATGTCACTTGTCACTTGCACTCTGGTGAGTTTGGCATGCTGCTGCTGTAATGTTCAGTTCAATGAAGAAGGCAGAAGAAAGGTCGTCATTCACTTATGTTTTAATGTCTAAGAATGGATTTTTTGATTTCTAGATTGACTTGTGTCACATAACCATTATAGTTATGACACCTAAGAAGTAGAAAATGTATAAACAGTTTTTCTGGGAAGGTCAATCTGTTCTTCTGGATAAAATTTATTGAACAAAATAAAAAAAGAAAAACACTAAAATCTATTTCTTGATATTCATTTTCTGAAAATTGGTGTAGTTAGAATGTGCATACAAATTAATTATTAATGGAATTTTTGGTCAAATTCACAAAAAATAATATCTTTCTACCCTTATATAACTTCAGTGTTAATTTTCTCTTCAACTTGCAAGTTTTATTAAAAGAAATACACAATTTTTAACATATAAAAATGTTCTCTTAACACAAGTTTTGTAAAGACTTCCATAATTGTTGTTTGTTGAACTGTTCAGAAAAACTTGATCGGTTTTGAATAAGACATGTTGTTACTAGTTTGCCCTTTGTTCTAAAATCATTCTCATTTGATTTACAGATATTTATAGTATTTATGGAAGGCAATTTTCAGCATTTTAAATCTACTATTTTCCGAGATACCTGCTTCTATTATGAGGTTTATTGTATGCTCCTTAAGAAATTTTGTTTTTGAACACTCTAAAATAGTGTTGTCTCCATTCTAAAAGGCTACTCATAATGTTATGAAAGTGCTTCCACCAAAGTGCTCTTTCATTCTTAAGCTCTGCATGGAATTACTTTATATCATGTACTAATTACTTAGCACTTCTAGATTGTAATTATCAGTATTAGTGGTTCCTGACCACTATTAAACATAGAATCTTGCTCAAGTATCCCTTACCAGTTAAGTGCATGAGGAGCATATTAGGTTACTAAATTAGTTAATAAAAAACAAATAAGCTTAAGGCTATTGGATTTACGCTACAGAATTTATCTAAGATAAAATTCCATTACTGGTATGCTCATTGCCTTATGATAAAATTTATACATTTTCTTTTAATTGGTTGTAGGACTTGCTAATAAATCTTGAAGAAATATAATTTTTGTTAAAATTTCAGTTATTGTGAATAAAGTATTCAAGAGTTCTTTTCTTCTGCTTGTTTTAATTGAACTTTTTACATAAAACTTACACTTTGTTGATAGGTGTAAAGCATTCATTTTTCCATTGTTAGTGTATTCTTTCTAATATTTTGTGATCTAATGAAAATGGTCTTCTATAAAACCTTTTGAGCATTGTTGGATTCAACATTAACAATCTGTGTTTTTTTTTTTTCATATATATATATCAGTCATTAAATGATTGCATAGTGGATGACAACAGCCATAACTATATGCAATGCATCTGTGTATTTGGTCAAACCTTTATACTCAGGATTTAGTTTCTTCCAGGATGTATTTGTTTACATACATACATATAAATACATCTGATTAAATAAGAAATCATGTGAACTCATGGCATTTAATTCAGACAAATCAGATACTGTAACTAATTTTAGTTGGCTCTAATATTTTGATGAATACCTATCACTGTGGTGATAATTTTTTTTGAATCTGTGTAGATTCTTTGTTCATACGAGATTAATTACTTTTTAAGTATCTAATATATTGAGCTTTGTGCATGTATGTTGACTTCTTTCTTTTATCAGAATATTTAAATGTTCACGATAAGTTTAAAAAAAATTCAAGTAAAGATGATAAATTAGCAAAATGTCATTCATATAATTTACAAATGTTCAATTAAAATCAATCTTACAATTTTGTTCTTTATATCTAAGACATTAACCTACAAAGTAACTGTATTCTACAGATTATGAGATTTGAACACTATTATGTTAATTTTATGGCTTTGTATATTTCACGTTCTTTGTGATTTCTTCCATGTAATAATTCATGGGTATTTATTATTATTATATGCAGTATACAGTTTGATTTTGAGTTCCTGATTAAGGAATGTTCCCTACATCTATCTCACCCTTTTTTTAATTTTGCTAAAAGTCATCATGTATTACATCCTAAAAAATTTTTTACAGTTCCTTTTTTTTTAAATTTTTTGTTATTACTCTTGCCTTCTTATGTGTATTCATTGTTAATTTAAACCTGGAAATGCGATTTCTTTGAAAATGAAGCCAAAGGATTAAATTAACTCAAGATATTTATAGATTTCATGAATCTGAAGGCAGTTAAAAATAAAAAAAACACAACCTTGTATCTATAATAACAGTGTAGATTGGTTAAAAGTTATAATTCTATAGTCTAATCAAAGAAGCTTTAATGTATATTATCATAAAAACTGGCTATTTTTATAACTATCAGAGAAAGCAATTCTAACTAGTATCGCATGTCCTGTAAATATTTAAAAGGATGAACGTGTTTGAAGGAGGAGGGGTTATATATATATATATATATATATATAGTCAAAGTATAACATTCTGAACTGTAATATCATGACACCCTCGTTCTTTCAAATCATATAAATTCACAATAAGTATTTGCTTAATAAATAACTGATTTATGTGAACATGGAAGTAAAAATTTGAAAACATTTATAAAACTTAAAAAATGTTGTTCTATATGACTGTCCATTATTAATTTAAAGATGGTGTCTTTGTTAATATTAATTTTTAATGTATTTAATAATGAAAGCTATACTATATTTAACGTATCAGATAAGATTTTTTTTTTAAAGTGACTAATTACTTCAAGTTTAATAACAATCTGCCTTAAACAGGTTAACAACGAAATGCTTAATGTTACTTTTGTTTAAAATTTTTTAATTCTATTTTTATATTTCAGTTGTTATATGTATTGTGCAATTGTAGGAGATATCAAATTCTTTTTTTTATGAAGAAGATTTTTTGATTCCTTGTTAAGTTATGTAAGAATATAAATCAGTGGGCATGTTTGTAATGTGTAAGTATGTTTGTGTATTATAAAGTATTTGTATTATAAATCAATAAATTATACATTAAAAAAAAATAAAGAAAAAAGTAACTATTGAATGTTTGTATGCAAGTATGTATGCATGTTAATTCTTTGAATATTCTGATATTCAATCCTGGCGTTTTATTATTTATAAAATTTGCCATTCCCTTGATTAAAAAACATCTAATAACTACTGAGTTTTGATTATTGAGTTTAACCCTTCTGTGTTAATACTAATTTGTTCCTGTTATAATTATGTTAATCTTGTTAAGCCAATCAGCTGACCTTGCAATTTCCTTTCTTCAATAGATACAATTTTATTTATTTTTTTATTTCCTTTCTTCAGTAGATACAATTTTATTTATTTTTTAATCCTTTTAGTTTGACTGCTACCAAACATGTAGCAGTCTCTGGTTGTGCTACTGTACTTGGGATATTTGTGTGTTTTATAAATGGTCTGTCTTTGTTTAATATATTTAATTGGTATTTTTGAAAAAAGTTGTATTTTTTATTAGTAATTGGTATTTTTTATTTTTTTTTTAGTATTATTGTAATATTTTAAGTATAATAATACTTGCCGGCCTCCGTGGCGCGAGTGGTAGCGTCTTGGCCTTTCATCCCGGAGGTCCCAGGTTTGAATCCCGGTCAGGCATGGCATTTTACACACATGCTACAATTCATTCATCTCATCCTCTGATGATATACCCTAACAGTGATTCTGGAGGTAAAAAAATAACAAAAGAAGTATAATAATACTTAAAAATATTCACATCTTATCAAAATTCCAACCATATTCTTTTTATCAAATTATTTAGAACTTTCCCTTTGTACTTGCATATAACTTTAAAAACATTTAAAATTTTATTGTAATTTCATTATTTTGTATGATTTAAATATTTCCCAGCGATTTATTATATTTGGAAAGTATATAATGTCCAATTTTTTCATCTGCAAAATCTATCATTCATTTTAGAATTTTAAACTCACTGTTATCATTCCTTTAACTATTTACAGGGCATGCCTACAGCACACCTCTGCAGCTAGACCCTCCAGGTAGGTTGCCCTGGCAGGTGGAGTCTCGAAATGGGATTATTAGATGTCCAGAATTGATTAACTCTTTATGTAAAAACATATTTTTTGAAAAAAATAATTGATCAAGGAAAAACAAAAAAAAATATCAGCAAATCATCTCAATTAAATTTGGTTAACATTAGTTTAGCCATCTTTTAAAGATTGCACACAACAGTTTCATCAAGATCCATAATATCCATCTGCAAATTTATTTATGTAAAAACATCTTTTTTTTTTTAAATGATGAAAATTGATAAGGAAAAGCAAAAAAGTATCAGCAAATCATCCCAATTAAATTTGGTTAAGAATATTTTAGGCATCTTTTAAAGATTGCACATACTTAACATTTTCATCGAGATTCATAATATCCATATGCAAATTCACTCAATATGAGAACCGAAAGTTTAATAATTTATTATTTTATTCAAGTTACAAAACAAAATTATAATAATACAAAACTAACCTCCCTTGACACAATAACAAAAGGGGTGGCTTTAACATCAGTAAATCGCTAAATTCAAAATTCTTCTAATTTTGACCTTTATTGTTTACCAAATGATTTGACCCACATGTTTTGCCTCTAAGTGTCTTTATTTGTAACTGCAAGGCCAATAAAAAGTAATATATGTGATTCTAAATGGATTATTGATAGTATTTTCAATATCAGTTGCATGGAAAATATTTGTGTTGTAAGATCTAATTAAAGACACAAAAGATATAAAAAAAACAAGATAACCGATCAAAGAAAAAAAAAAAAAAAGATCTATTATTATTATTGATGATTGAATTCTCGTAGTAAAATTTATTTTATAATTATTATTATTTATTGTTTATAAACATTTAAGAAAAAATCTCATGATTTTTTTGACTGCCAGTATTTTCAGTCATGTTAGCATATTGTTCTATATTTTTGTTCTTATTTGTTGGTGTTGCTTCTTCTTATTTATCTTTTATAAACATTTAAGAAAAAAAAAAAAATCATTATTTTTTTGATGGGCAATATGTTTGATCATGTAAGCTAAGCTTGTTCTCAGCTATGGGGATGCATATACAGAAAGACACACACACACACACACACACACATAGAAGTGCCCTTTAGTAGAGTTGGGATTCTCAAATAAAATTTTAGAATAGATTGACATTCTTGGTTTGTTATAGTTGCCCAACTATAACTTTATGTATTTTCAATAATATGAAAAAAAAGTATTTTTTGCTTATTTTTATTCTTATCATGTTAATACCACATATTTTCATGGGCTTCATCAAAATGTATATTTATATATATTTTTTAAATTTGCTCAGTAAGCACACTTAAAAGTGTAGCAGAATTCTAACTACTGTAGAGAACAATAATTACACCAAATTGAACAAAACATAATTATACCATTAGGTCAAATAATGGTTGTTATAGGCTAATTAGAATACATTTTTTCTTTTCTTCATAGTTCTTTCTCAAAAAAAAAAAAAAGATTAAATAAACTTACCTACATTCGAATTAAAATATAGTTGCCCAATTCCTTTCACTGGGCAGCTTGGCTGATTTATAGTTGTAGTCAGTAGTTACTAAATCTGTAGAAGATTTAGTCAAACTTTATTATATCTGTAGATAATTTAGTGTTAGGTGACTTTATCCACCTTCATAAAGAATTAAGACTTCTCAGTGTTATTGAGAAAGAAGTTATTTCATTGAGGTGCTTCTACCAAGTATGCCTTGTGACTCAAAATGTTGGTGTTAATGCGAAATGAATTTTTTACTGTGACCCTGTTGTCATTTCTGACCTTCCTAAAGAACAGGGTAATCAAATATCAGATATTTTATTGACAGGTACAAAAGATTGATCAGTTACTTGGTCAACTTTAATCGCTTGATGAAATTTTCATAGCAGACAGCTTGAGAGCAACTGTTGCTCTTGCATAAATTTTTAGAGGCATATCATCCCCATAAGCCTGGTATGGTTTCATACATGAATCTTCCCTTAAGGAATGTGTTCCAATTATTCTATTATGTTTCCAAAGTAAAGGCTTGAATCTCCTTAATAGAGGGCACAAAAATTTTGAATTATGGCTGGATCGACAACTACACCTTTCAAAGGTATATAGACTAATTTTTTCAGTTGGAATTTTATGGTAATTTAAACAATTGTCTCGTCTTTACTAAGTTTTAGTATTTATCTGTCATTGGATTACCTCTCTACAGGTGGTTGGGTCATATATATATGTATATATAAAACAGTTAAGTGTATAAATACTTTATTGTTGCTAGTCGCTATTATCAGGTAAGAATTTGTGTTTTCTTTTCATGTAAACGGTATACTTTCAGTAATAATGGGATAAGAATTCCACACAGAGAGAGAATAAAGAATGTACTAATTAATTATGAAAGTAATTTAATCTTGTAATAAATATGCTCTGATGATTTTGGTAAAATATTTTAACGAGAACTACTAGATATAAATATTTTTAAAACTAAATTTTTTATGTTTCTTTTATAAGATTCTTCAGGTGCGTCTTGATTCTAATTTTATTCCAAAAGTCAGCAAAATTAAATTTTTAAAGATTATTAATCATGGAAAAAATATGCCTACAATGTAAGTAATGTTCTGAAGAAAAATGCAATCCGTCTAGAATTTCTAGCAATGCTTTAGTTGTGATGTGCTGTTTGATTTAGTACAGTAGTATCCCAATGTATAACCTCTCACATGTCATGTAAAATAAAATTTTATAATCAGTTCTCAAAAAACAAAGCCCTTATTGTTATTGTAATAAAAGCATAATTATTATATTAAATACCTTGCCAGCGGAGAGGGTAATTTAATAACTTATTCTTAATTTCCTGTGTGTGGGCTTTGTAAGAATTTGTTTATTGACATTGTATTCTTGTGCAAGGCTTTTCATATTATGTTTAATGTGAACAGTAAACAGACAGAGAAATTTAAAATAAATAAAGTTAAAATTTTTCATTAATGATATCCAGAGAACTGCTAAGAATCTGGTGGATATCCCTTTAAAAATCTATCCAGCAGCAAGTAGAAAGGATTTTTTTGGGGGGGAGGTGAAAAATACTTTACATTATTGCCTGGTGAAAATAATAAGAGGCTTCTTTTCAGATATTAAAATAGCGTTAAAACTATAATGAAAACTAAGAAAATTGAAGTAGTAAAGAAACATAACAATTAGGATAATACATGAATAACATCAAAATATTTGACTGGTTAAATGTTATTAAGTATAGTTATTCTTTTTAGAAGTAATACCTGGTCTCATCATTTCCTAGGACACACCATATGTTCCTCTACAATTGAAATTTGTGATGTATGGCTGCATAGCATATGCAGTCCACAAGGATGTGGTGCACAGTTAAGCAGGAATACAGTGGTGTACTCTTTTCAGACCATATGTGTCTGAGATCCCAATTGCAATCGCCACAAGACTACTTCCTCTCTGAGAATTTTCCAGCATGAAGAGTCCCATGGTACCATTGTCTTTTATGCGTTTGAGTTTATTATCCGCTGTAGCAATCCAATCTTCTAGTCACATTCTTCAAAGTGTATGTTTAATGTAATTGGTAGTTGTAACTCCAAAAAAAGCTGTTCTTAACTGTTGAAAAAATTATTGCTTTAGTCCTAGAATTTATGAATCGTACAATGTGAAAAACATTCTAAATGTTTATCGTAAAAATAGCTGACCATCCACTAGTGTAATAATTTTGTAGACTACGTACACCCAACAGTGATATAAATGTTATGGTTATAATGCTTGCTTAATATCATTGAATTAAATGATCGATCTTATTTTCAAAACATTGCACACCATAACATGAGTAATAATATTTTTATTGATAGATTGTAGAAGAAATTTAGAAATCAGTAAAATTACCTTAATATAAACAATAAAATAGATGATAATTATTGTAAAACACTTCTACAAATGCCCAAATAATTTAATAAAAAATTACTGTAACTTTTTTTAGAAACTAATATATGGTTGTAACCTTAAAAACCATAATAAATATTTAAAAAATACGTAAAACATATAAGGCATTTACAATAGTTAAAAATGTAGTCCAAAAAACTATAATAATTTTAGAAAAGTAATTAGAATCTTCAAGAAAAACTCTTTTTATCAATATCATATGACCTGGATTGTTGGAAGACAGTGTATGAATTTTATAAGAATGAGTTTGCACACTGTCTGTAATTCAGTATATTTAAATATATGAAAACTTAACATAAACTAGATTTCCAAAAAGTATGAATACCAAAGTACAGAATATAGTACAAATCTCGAACTGTTTGGATAACTTCCTGCCATTTTCAATTTATATTCTTTCCTTCATAACATTTTAATTAAAATTATTAAAGTATGTATATACCATGACATTGTTATGGTATAAAAACCATAAAAGGATTAAAATGGCAGTTTTTTTTCATTTTCACTTACTGGACAAATTTTTTTTAACAGGCAAAACTTAAATGAAATTACAGAAAATTGAAAATATATTACTGGAAAATATATATTTTTGTTTATAATTTTCAATAATTAAATGATTTTCTTTAATTAAATTCTATTTAACAACAAACAGTAATACAAGAAATGGAATTTTAATTTTATATTAAAAAACTCCCTCTACGAATCATGAGACCTTGCCGATGGTGGGGGGGCTTGCGTACTCAGTGATACAGAGTAGCTGG
>JAAAKQ030275378.1:0-10541 GCA_010016005.3 Zanna intricata | reverse complement strand
CACACACACACACGCAAATGTGCGCTCGCGCGCGCACATTTCCTTCTTCAGTTACATCTACCAAAATATTTTACCCTGACTTCAAGAGTTATAAGATAAATAATCTTACATTCGAATCCACAACTCGACTACCCATTATACTTTCTTGTACTGAATTAACAATATCTTTTAGTTTTTTTCTTTGTCTGCAACCTTTCACGTATATATAAGATTTCCAATATTCTTATATGATCTCAGCTTACGAAAGTTTTTCAATATCAGAGTCTTGTGTCGTCGGATGGAAAGATTATACAAAAATAAAATTAATGAAGAAAAAATAAAACTCAGAAAAAATAAACATAAGAAATTCGACTTTTATTTAAATTTAAGCAGGACATTATGAACATCAGTTGTACAGCATCGTGAATTTAAATAATGTTTAAAAGTAAAGGAAGGATCTGGCTTAGGTGAATTAGTACAAAAGGACTCAATTAAAATTTCTTTTATGTCCTCCATTTGCAGACTGTTTTTTTTCTTTAATACTTATTCTCTTTTTTTAAAAACAAATTCTCTTAAATATTATAATTATAAAAAGGCTTTTTTGTTTGTCAGTAGTAAAAAATCTAAAACAGGATCTTTGGCTCTTTTGAGGAGTAAAACCTCTCATTAATCTTTTTTTCTCTGTGTATCATATCTACTGTTTGATTATTATTTACATGAAACTCTGTTTCTGCTTTAATTTCAATCTCTTGTTGGCCGCACACTGTTTTTACCGACTGTTATTTTGTTATTTATGTTTTACGTACAAATAAATGGTTTAGTTATCATTTAATTCTTTTTTTTTCTTTTTTTTTTTGCCTTTTTTGAATTATTAATATTTTTGGCTTGTCATGTATTACTGTAGCAGTTTTCATTAACATATCTGTTTGGCAAGAAAGTACCGTAATGAAAATCTATCAGGTCGAGAATACTGGGAAACATCAGTTATCGTTCTACGATGGGAATAGGTTAAATATATTTAGTAAAATATTCTTTCCTCAAGTTAGTAAAGGGCCACAGGTGGCCCTTTAACAACTGAAAAAAATAAATACATTTTTTCAGTATTACAATACAGTATTAAGTTAAGTATTTTTTTTTAAATTTAAAAAAAAATTATTATAGGAACAAATTGAATTTTTTTTATTTAAAGTAATAACAAAACTAAATAGATAGGTTAACAGTAATAAAGTAGTTTTTTGACAAGAGTAGTAAGATAATATTTTACCAAATAATTTCTGAGTGTAAGATAGATTTAGGTTTTAATATAAAATTAACTTACTTTCAGTAACAAAAATGATAAATTATTATTTAAATAATAGAATATATATTATATATATTCTATTATGTACTCTATGTATTCTATTACGTACTCTTATGTATTCTATTGTATTATGTATTCTATTACGTCATTTATGTTAACTACATTAGCTTATATTTTTACTAAACTTAAAATATTTCCGACATCAGTTGAAGTGTTACATATTTTTAATTTTCTTTAGTTATATGTTATACTTAAACTGGGCTACTTAAATCACGAACTTATATCACGTGAATACAATACCGCCTTAAATATAAGTGTATATATATATATATTATGTACACATTCATATACACACGTACATAAACAAACACATACATAATGTGCAGTTACATACACACAAGCTGTGAATTATCTTACAGCTTATTATATAATATAGATCTTCTAAATCTTGATCTTTATTCATCTTACAATAATGCTTTTCATCCAATATGTCCCGGGTGTAAAAGATTTTTATAAAAATTAATTGAATTATTTTAATAGTAATTAATTTAATATTTGTAATTAAAATATTCATTTGTTAGAAATCAACTTATTTAATAAGCTGAAAATATTTGTTAATTTGCCAAAATCCTGAATTGTGAACATTTTAAGAATCTCCTATTTTTTTTAGATAATGTGACTTTAATTAGGAAGTATAGTAAAAATCGAATTCTATTTAACTGACGCGGCCGCGCTCAAGATTAATTATGGATCAGTCCATAATTAAATTTTCCCCAGAAATGTTGTAATCAGAAATTTAACTTCATTAATCCCTGTAAACTTCCCAAAAAAAGGAAAAGCAGCTGTTAATTCCGTCTTTTTATTACATTTTTGGTCTTATTTTAAAAAAATATATTCTGAAGTCTATTCACATAATGTACAATTTACAATGATTCTTTTTATTTCTTATTTGATTTTTGTCCGATAGTACCGTTGTAAATATTTTAAAATAACATAAATGAAAGCCTTTAATTTAAAAATTATTTTATTAACATAAAAGCTTTGATGGTTTTTTCGTTTAATTAATTCTTGGTGTTCAATTTCTGAAGCATAATTGTATGGCATTCTAATATTCAAAGTGTTTTCACTTTGAAAAAAATTCAAGAAAAATAATTTTTTTAAATGTAGGGAAAATTTTAATACATATTCCTGTATACACGAGAGAGCCTTATCTCAAGATCAATAACAATTTCTAACATTTTCTTTATCCTTAATTAATTTCTACCAAG
Source organism: Zanna intricata (assembly GCA_010016005.3). Taxonomy (NCBI): domain Eukaryota; kingdom Metazoa; phylum Arthropoda; class Insecta; order Hemiptera; family Fulgoridae; genus Zanna; species Zanna intricata. Next base: position 7,994 of record JAAAKQ030275378.1, on the reverse strand, counting down.
TGCAGACTTCTCGTCTTTGTGTTTATATGAACGGGTTTTTCTCATATTGGTTTATCTTTTATGGAGCTATAATTTTTAAAAAAAGTGAAAATAAAAAGACGACTAAAATAAGATAAACTGAAAACAGAAAAAAATGAAACTGGCTAAAAAGAATAAATACCGAAAAATTAAATGTAATAGTCCATTCGTCTTTAAAATTCGACTTTAAGAATTCGGCAACAGATCTTTTTAAAAGAACATGAAAATAAACTTCTCTAAAAGGTTTTGTTTCTAAAGATAATCAATCTCTTACATTTTTTTACTTTTTTTAATACTTTTAGGCTTTGAAGGAATGAAAGAGATATAGAGAACAGCTAAAATAATGAGATAAGAATCAATGCAGAATTTATGTTTCTTAAAACGAAAAAAAAACTTTAATATTCAAGTATCTACTTGTCTATGAATCCATGTATGTAATTCAATATTGCACAGGTAACTTACCTTACATTCAAAAGTATAAATGTTATAGTAACTTGACAATTTGCTAGAAATATTCTGTAATAGCAACGTATAACCTGTTTTACCGACAAAATATGTCGTATCTTATCTCGTTTTCAGATAAAATCTTTTTTTAAGAATTTATTTTAAAATTAATATGTAGTAATTTTCTAATGTTAGTTACGTTTATTATTTTCGTAAATATAATAATGTAAGAAATCGACGTTGAATTTTTTTTTTTTTTAATTAAGAAAATAAACGGTTTTAGATTTTAATCCTTTTGATATTAAAATAAATAAATTTTATATTGTACCGTTACAGAATTTACTGTTATAGTGATTTTTTATGGTACAAAAAATTAAAAGTAATTAAGATTTCAACAATTTTTATCATGTTTTACTGAAACAATATCTTTTAATACAGTAATACTACACAAACATCAACAATATCTTTTAAAATAGAAACAATATAATCGTAATATAATATAATTTTTTCGCAAAAAGGAAACTTTTTCATAATTATCCGAATTATAAATTAAAATTAAAAAAGAAGTTTGCCTATTTCTGTTAATACGCTTAGGTTAACTTTATATTTGTACCACTTCCCAATCGTAACTTAATATTACTACTCGTATTCTGCGTTGCAGTACTTCAGACTATTTGTGTGTAGACATCAATTAAACAACTTTTAATATTAGTCATAATGAACAGTTGATAGATTACTGAGAAAAATTAAAACCAAAAAGGGACTGGGGCATTATTTTTGCGATTCGATACTAATTCATATTACTGCATTTGATTTACCAAATTTGCATCCTTCTGATATTAAAAAGATGACCTGAAATATGAAATGGTCATAAAACATATGAAGAAAAAAAGCCATATACCATAGCCGAAAACCATATATAATTTCAGTTGGATATGTCTTTTAAGATTAATATGATACGATAAAAATCATTATGGCAAATGAATAAACATAATTAACATAAAACATAATTTTATATTTCTTGTTAGTGTAATTGTAAAAACATATTATCGAAAAGCACTAATTTATAATAAACAACGTAATATTTTATACTGATTTAATTATTTCGCTTTCTAGTTGGTTTTTTTTTGTATTAATAAATTTGTAAACTTATTAAATATTAAATTATTTATACTTTTTGTTAAACTAAATTATTTAAACACTGGTTAACTCTAAAAATATTAAGTCTTTAGAATTTTATGTTGTGGGATTTGAAAGCACAATAATCCAATTTATGTCCATAATCATTACCATTAAAATTCCAATAATATTAGACTATATTTCAAAACTTTACTTGTGGCTTCGGAGAGATTCAGAAGCTATATTTGCTGGAGGGAGTAATGTAAACTACAAAAACATTTATCATGAGAGAAAAATTTATGTAATTATTGAAAAATTAATTAAAATTTGGTGAAAAATATATAAGATAAAAGCTATAGAAAAATAGATATAATTATAAAATGATCTGTAGTGTAGATAAAAACTAGATAAAAAATTCAGTGTATACAAATAAGAAAAAGAATCCATATTTTTAAATTAAGTTTATCTTAATATCAGTAGTTTTTTTATTTTCCGGAATCAAAAGTAGTCAACAAAAACCTTGAAAAACGCTGAAAACACGAAATTTGCAACAATTCGAGACCTAATTGATGTTGTGAGAGAGCAATGGCTTAAAACACTCGCAGAATCAAATAACACCTAATGAGATCTCATCGAAAATATTTCCTCAGCTCTGAATCAAAATATGAGCGAATATTGGTTCGCCCTATACTATAATATGGTAAGAAATATAAATATGGTAATTGTGAAGGCAGTGGCCATAAGGTTAGGAACTGTAAGAAATCCAGGAAATGCCTGGTATGTGGAAGCTTTGGACATCGGACGGGAGGTTGGGCGTGCAGAGGATTGACAACATGTTGAGACAGCTGTTTTCTAATGCTAAAAAGAGCTAATTTTCCATGTATTTGGGAGAGGGGGTGTTTGCTAATCGGTATAATGTTGGATTTCCTGATCAAACTGTGAGTTTGGGTGTAAGAGGTCGGCTCACTGCTACGGAGGTTCAGTCCCAGGATGCAGAACACCAAAGGGAGGGCACTTAGCGTATGAAAGGTTAGTTACCCCCAGCTACTAGGGTGTGTCTATTCCGAAGAACAGCTGAGAACTCCAGGGGAGATGTAGAGTAAGACAATAGTTATCATCAGGCCTGATGTTATCAGGGGGGACGTAAAGACAGCAGTTCCGATGGGGAATCCCCTTAGGGGTCTCCCATTACAGGCGAGGTATTTGAAGACCGTAATCCCGATGAGGGATCCTCTTTGGGGTTCCCCTATTAGAGGCAAGACATGCAAGACCAAGTCCTAGTTACCTGGGCGAGATTTGAGAACGGCGTTGCTGCCCACGAAGTTTGAGGCATCCACCCCCAGAGTTGAGTTATAGTTAATTGTGGGCCGAATCTGGAAGGGGGAGGAAGAATAAAAGAAAACTAATATGTAAGTACATAGAAAATAGAGGAAATTGATTGGATTCGGTCAGTGAAAAAATAAAGCACCTCACAGTAGCTAATGACAAATGAACGTTGGAAACAAAAAAACGTACTTCTGTTTATCAAGATGAATTAGGAGATTGAGAGAGACAAATTAAGTGTGCTTCACAGATTATGATCATGTGTGCTTCACAGAATACATTATGATATTTGAAAATAACACATTTGCTGTAACATCCATGAGTTATGGCAGAAATGAAGACTATAAGAAAAAGAAATAGTGTTAATCTTTATGATTAAATAAATGAGAAATAGTGGACATCTTTATGAGGACTTTTCCAGTTTTATTTCTTCTTGGCAAGAGGATCGGAGAATGACCCAGCGGGCAATACATTTATGTTGCGAATTTTAAGAATAATAGAGAATATAATGGACCTTATTAACAGTAAAATTCGGTAGCAACTGGAATTACACTCAATTTAAACCTAAATTTACTTAAAAAATTTTTTTTTTTAATCTTGAAATAACTAGCATTTACACAATATTATTTTAGCTATAGTCTGAACAAAACATAATTAATTCTCTTGAAACTAAAAAGTATTTTACCATATCGACTAAAAATTGATCTATTATTTCGAAATACACACATTTTTTTTTGGTTTTAGCCCCTCACACAATAAGAAAACATCTGAAAATAGGGGTAATGTTGATACGTATAAGTAAAGCTTTCTTTGATAAATTAATATATCTGTTTTCTTTTGCTGAGTAAGAATTAAACATATAAATATGTGCTTGATATAGTAAAGAATGTTCAAAAAGAAACACAACCTTATGCGAAAATGAATAAGTTACAAGAGTAAAGAGAAATAAGTATTCATTACCTCCATAATGCGATTGAAAATGACCTCCATTATGCGATTTATGTAACGCGAATGTACCGCTTCAAGCTTTTAAAAACCTGTTGTAACATTTATTGAGGAATTGATGAGGACTTAACATCGTTTAGTTTTGCGCTGCAATTCGGGAATGGTGTAGGTATATAGGTAAGGTATAAGTTTTATAAGCAGCATCCTTAAGGTAAGTTATCACAAGAAAGATTTTTTTTTGTATGGACGAAAAACGCTAAAAAGTTATTATCTTCCTATCACAAGAAAGAGACAGGGGATAAATTAGAAGACCAAGGAGGCCACAACTCCTTCAAAATCATTTTTCCTTGGAAACACTGATCCAAGAGAGTCATAGTGTTGTTGACTGTAATAGCGTAGCATTGTCCTGCTGAAACCACGTATACGCTAGCATGTCTGCAAATATAGTGTTCACAATTGTTGTACCATCAATATGTACTGTACTGTTCATTGTGCCACGTAAGTAATTCATGAAGCTTTATCTTCGTTACATTACACACCGAACACCTAATTTTTTTCCCGTGCAGCTGATTGGGATTTTCCGTAGACCAAATTCGTGAATCAGTACATTCACGTATCCATCAAGATGGAACCGTGCCTCGTCAGACCAAAACCAGTCATCCAGTTCTTTCTCATCTGGTGTTACAGATGAAATGAACAACTTTCAGAAAGCTACACATTTTCCAGTGTCTCTGGTAACTCGTGAACAACGAATTCTATACGGATGAATCTTTAAACAGTTGTGCGGGACAGTGTTGGTACTACCAACGAAGAGACCAGACTAGCTAAATAGGCATCGCACAGACTTCTTGGGACTATAAGAACATGCAGCTTTCACATCAATCAACCTTTCTGGTGTTAGCATTTTTGGTCGACCACTTTTGGCGGTTCTGTCTCACATTCCCTGTATCTTAGAAACTTGTCGTACAGCCACTTAATGGAGGATGTTTTGGGTGTATCTACACCACAATTTCTATGAAGGCGTTCTGGATTTGGAGATAATTTGCACGTCTAATGTATTGAGAGACTATGAATATTCTCTGTTGGATTGGGTAGTCCAGTTTTCCTCAATTAAATTAGTAATGAAAGAAGGAAACATTCTTCCATAGTATGATCAATTTTTGAACACTTACAGTATTACAATAAATAACGAAACGCGTGTAAGTGAGCTGTTATAAGATTCACTGTAAATAATCGTGTAATTATTGCAAGGAGTAAATGGCCGGATAAATAAGGATGAAGAATGAAATGGTTTCGCGTTGTCTTATTTGCTGATTAAAATATATTGTTTCTCATCAAAATGCCAAACTGGCAGAAATACAGATATATTCAACCCTACAAGTGTATTTGCAATCTGTTCATCTAAGGTCTATATATCGAATTTTGTTACTCTCAGAAGGTAGTTCCTCTTATATCTCAAGAGCATTTAATATTCTGGAACAATAAGAAAGGTTTGAAACTAATAATTTAAAACAATAAATTAAAAACCTTCTAAGGAAAGAGTGGTTAATTTAAATCAATTAAAACAATACATAAAAAAATAAACTACTCAGTTTTACAGAATTTTTGAATTTATTTTTTAGTAGCAATTTCCTTTAAAAGTTAGCTTTCTTGATACTAATATAAGTTTCAAGAAAGTAAAATGTCAGGTTTTATCCTTAGCCATTTATTTAACCATTCATTGTAACTTATATCTACAGAACCTGAGTTCATCTGTGTAATAAAAAAGGTATTTAATTTAATTTTATTTTAATAGTATGTAAATGTTTTTAATAGTTGTTGATTAAGATTATAGTGTTTCATATTGTTTGGAAAGAAAATTAATTTTCAAGAATTCCGGAATGGAGTATTAATTATTATTATTCTTATTAAAAAAATAAAACTCTTTCATTAGTTAATAGATAAATTTATCAAGCACTACTTTGTTAAGTGCAAATTGTTATATGTTTAGAATATTTATATAGATTATCAGTGACACATAAAATGAGTATAAATGTTTATTTACAATGTAAAAGTAATATCTTTTAGGAATTTATATTGTTTATAAAGAGATCTCGTTGTTGTTTTAACTTAATGATCTCATATCATGAAGATCTTATAACAGAACAATATTCTAGTTACTGGTGGTTCAGTGCATGTTCTCTCCGCAGACTTGTGATTTGTGCTTTAGCTGTTGGAATACTGTCGTGAAGTACAGAATATCTCAGGATGCCGCCTTCTTCCTTGTCTTGTCGTTTTGCTCTAAAATGATCACGCAGGGTGTCAAGCCTTCTTGTACTTCTTGATGTTGTTCTTCTTCTTACTTTCACCTCTTTTGACGGCATTAAAGATTTTCTCACGGGATTTGACTTTACGAGTAGATGGGAAGATTATATTTTCCTCCAGGTAATATCTACTAGTGAATTACAAATCTATTCATGTCATATTGAAATAGATAGAACGTGATAAAAATGTGAGCTTCATTGACAAAAGGTTTAAGCCAGTTTTATTTATAAGAACTTATGTTTCATTTTCTATTACATCGTTTCGTTTTTTTAGTTGTGTAATATTAATTATTTTATTCCTTTTGTATTAATTATTTACAGTAATTAATATAACCAGAAAAAAAAAAATTGATATTTTATCCTGAATGTAGATAAACACTAAAATAAGGTATAATTCATTTTTAGTAAGTGAAATCTACAATCTTCTTCTACATATCTATTGACGTAATATGATTTTTTTTAAGTGTAATATTACAGCAGGATAAAATTCTGAGAAAAAAATATTTAAAGAACTATAAATCCTCCAGGGGTATAAAATTTGGTAAGACCATTTTCATGAACTAAAATATCAGATTAAAATTCTCTCTCTGTAGGATTTCTTCTGAAGAAACCCTTGAAAATTACCTCACTACAAATATTATTTCATAATTTATTTACATTTAATAATATTTATTCTCAAGTTTTATTTTCAGTTTTATAAATTTAAATGAATTCACAACTTCTTAAATAAAATTTTCGTGCAAATAGGCTGTAACATAGGTTATATTTTAATAACATACATTTCTAATAATAATTAGATTACAGCTAACAAAGAACCTTCGTTTCTTTTAGTTAAAGCTCAATTTTTGTAACCTATTAACTGAATTACATAGTATTATGTGAAACATCAGATTTATAAAGGTTTTCTTTATTTCTTAATTAATTACCTGGATGTTATCAATATGCTTAATAGTATCTCAGAAATTTGGAGAATACTAAGATTCACAATATTCTATTACTAAGGATTTTACAGAAAATTAGACAATACAGAAGTAGAAAAAAGAATATTAAGTATATAGTATCTTAAAAATTATAAAATATATTCAAATATTTTTCAGAATATTTAATAGTAGACTCGAGCGAGATTGTATTACATTAAGAAAGTTCTCATATTATAGAACTTTGCTTGCAGAATAAGAAAATAATATAATATTAATATAGGATCTACTTTCATTTGAATTTTAATCTCTAAAATCCTCTTTAATTAATCTGGAAAAATTTTCCGCTGTTACGGTTTCATAGCCATTATTAGCCGATTGTTAGACTTGAAATCTAAAATTCAATTTAACTACTTTTAACCCGTTCAGGATCGAATTCAATTTTTTATTTCTTCCTTAAAATTAATCATCAAATCAGCAATTATTATAATAGTGTTTTTTAACAATAATATCCTATTTTAAATATTTTAAAATTTAACATAAAATTTTCAAATGAAGATTTTGATACGTTGTCGAGGTGACATTCTGTAAAACATAATTCGGGTGTCTGGGCTAATGATATTCAAAAGTAATTACTTATAATAAGAGAACCAGTTAATATAATTTAATAAACTTTTTTAAAATACACTCTCTGCTGTAGGTAAGTCAAGTTCAATGTGTGCACCTTTTGTAGCTCGGTAGACGTCGAGATGATAATCAAATTAATATAGGTGTTTAGGAGCACTACGGTGTTATTAGACCCACTCTTCAACAATTCTTTGTTTTAAATCGTCCAAAACTATAACTTTTTTTCAGTATACACAACTATTAATAAATCCCCATACAAAAAAGTCCAAAGAGTGAAAGCTGGAGATCTAGGTGACCA
>JAAAKQ030275345.1:0-10542 GCA_010016005.3 Zanna intricata | reverse complement strand
TTTTATAACATAATTCACCGTATTTTTTTTATCACACCTGGTATATATACTAACTATACTATATATATATATATATAGTATAGCACAACTAATGATAAAAATAGCTTACGTATAATGTCACAAAATAGAAGTGTAATAAAAAAAGTATTATAATTAGAAATAGTAGTGATAATAATATGACTAAATAATAATTAAAACCTTGAAGTGCATTTTACTGAAAATATTATGACTGAAATATTTATTATACAAATACTGATTGTTGTTCTTGATCTCACCTAAATGTTTAAAAAGAGTATCTGTCTTCATTACAGGTAACAAATGTATTGCAAACATACAAATTCTTTAAAACAATAATACTTCCTTTCTGTTAATATGTTTTTTAAAATTCATGACTCAAAGTACTAATTATTGTATAGAACAATATATTTATACTGTCTCTGTAAACAAATGTACACCATTTTTCTTTTTTGTTAATGCTCACATGCAGATAGATATATTACGTTAAATTATGTACTTGCACCACTGCTTAGACCGGCCCACAGTAAACTTTATATCAGGCTAAGTGTAGTACATGTACATTTAAAATTTTTTAATGCAAACCAAATTACTGAAGGCAAAAACTTATTTGTGGAAAATTAGTGGTATTTAAATGAAAACAATACAATGATGTGACATTTGTTGATGAATTTTTAAGCAACACCAATTCACTATTAAAAAATAAATTAAAACTTAAATTATGATCAAACTAATGTAACATTTTGAAACTTTTTAAGTATAAAATAAACAGACGCAATCATGCATTCATTTATGATTATAAAAACATTAAAACAGTAAATAATTTTGGCAAAATATATTAACTGCTAAGGAAAAATAAGACCTATAATGTATAACAGAAATAATTTAAAAAATGAACATAAAACTAGTAAAATAATTCTGGTTTTACATTAATAACAAAAAAACTAAATTTACTCACTGTTAATATACAGGGATGACTTGGAGATATAAAATCCAGCCCTCGATTTCCAATTCCAGTAAAACAAGTCTTTATGTTCTGCATGAACTTTCGACGAATTGCTTTCAATGAATAAACACATAGAGCACTATACTGACTTGGTTTGCTAGAGCTTTCACCTTCACGATGTTCACTTTCAGAAAACACAGCAAAAAGTACATCATCTTGAGCCGTGATGCCAAGAACTGTGGCAAGATCTGAACCCGGCTTACCAACATATCCGGCCTGAACTAAATTGTACGATCTACCACTACCGGTTATACATTCTATTGGAATTTCGGTGTAAGAATAATAATTGAAGTCTTCATGACATACACGGACCAGCTTCGATACAAAAGGAGACTGACTACTATGCTTCATTTGCTGAGTAAGAAAATAACTAAAACCTTCTGAACTAAATCCATAAATATAATGAATTGGATACCTTTCCCGAGCCAAAGAATTTACAAACATTCGTGTTCCAGTAGTTACAGCGGTTTCAGCAATCATGAACATTTTATCAGGTTCTAAGCTGCGAGATGAAACTGCCGGAACCTCAGATCTATATGGTGAATTTCCTGTATACGTAACCCCAACATACATGACCTGTGTAACAGGTGGCTTTGGAGGTCCAGGTGCGATGAAGGCTACAGTTGATGCAGTCGCATTATTGGCTACAACAGCCTCTTTAACTTCCTGAAATACATGTGAAATGTTGTGGAGATTTCTGACCGAGCAGATTCCCTGATAAACACTTCCACATGATATCAACCTGGTGGTTGAATAATCTATGACAAGGGCTTTATTTACATTATCAGTTGGTTTTTTCACGGCTGAGCTAGGACAATCAATAACCGAACATTCTGGCGCATCATCACGCGGACCGGTCACTTCTACCATAACACGCTCTAAGTCTGGTGATAATTGGTACAATCTGTTAACTGCTCCAATATACACTCTTCCTGTATTCTTGTCAACAACAAGGTGGTTAAAACGTTCTGTAGAATCATCACCAAATGTTTTGACTATGTTACACAAAGCTCCGGGAATAATACTCAACATTAACCACACTAAAAGGTGCACCACACTGGGTGCCAGTACTTGCATGCTGCATCAAGCCCAAGCGGCCAGTTCACGTCATAAGTCAGTTCTGAAACAAAAAAAAAGGACTTTAAATTTCAAATTAATGGCTAATTTCATTAATTGTAAGTCAAAGTTTATTTTTTTAAAATTCAACCTTAATAATCAATTAAAATACATTTAAGTTACTATACTTCTAATTTTAATAACGTAGTATTATTTTTTAATAATGTACCATATACTAAAAAGAGGTTAAAGTAATTAATTAAATGCACAAATACTGAATTTGCTCTATGACTAACCAACTGAGTGCGTGAACAGAAATACATAAATCAGAATAATCTCACTCAGTTGATTTCTGGGTGGTACTTTAAAAAAAATTTATTGAAGACTCTTTTTGGTAATCCACTTAGAATTTTGGAGCCTGAGTGTTTACTGCAATAGTTCTATAGCTAAAAATTTTGATTATTTTTAACTCTTATTTCTTTTAATCCTTTGTGATCTTACAAAAGAACCACTAGAATTAAATTTTACAATAAGTGAACCATAAAAATATTTCATTCATAATGATCATAGCTTATTACTGTCTACTGTCTATAAAAATGAAATCAAGCATTTTAATCATTTTTTGCTATGTAAATATGTTCATCTCCCAGCCACAGACTAACCTGACTATTTACAGTACTACGGAGATACTATGTAGTAACATTTTTACAACAGTTACTATGAGAATGCTTCAGATTTTAATAGAAAAGTTTTGGAAAATAACATACTGAAAATATATTTTAATTTATGTTCTTCTCTATGAAGTAAATGCTTAAAACAGCATACCAACTGATACCAAGGAAGCTTTTGCTAAACAAATACACCATAAATTCTTTCAAACTATGACAAACTACTTAACAGGAAGTACTGATCTATAAGGTTAATTTTCAATAATACAAACAAATGATAAGATTATGAAATCTAGATGAGCACAAATAATCAGCAAGTGCAATTCTTGCACTTTAAAACAGTATAATCTAATTGAATTAGTAAAATATCCAACAAGAATTATATCAATAAATATAGAAATATATTAAAAAAAAACTTTAATACACAATCAAGCAGTTATAAATAAATGATAACTATTCATTTACAAATGTGGAAACGGACAGAAAACAACCACCACTTTTTCATGAAATCATCATCATTGAGCAAAATTTAATTTATAAATGAAAAATAAATACAACTAATACGTAATAAATACAAATAAAACACGATAGCCTAATAAAAGAAAATATGCAACCCAAATGTAACCCCAACATTGATACGTTAAAACACACACACACACACAAACATACAGCTGCATTCAACTCATAATTAACTACCACATTTCACAAGTAACTCTAGAACTTTCTTTAAATTCATGTTTCACACAGATGAAGCAAAAGTGTTCCTTCAATATAATTATTAAAAAAAACATTTGAGGATGGTACAATCAAATTAGCATCAGATTTAAAAATAAAAAAATTAAACTTAGCTGGAATATAAATAAACAACTGTGATAAATATAGGTGAAACTGATATGGCCAGTGTATAGAACATGCAACAAACTCAATGACAAAACACTTCTCGAACAAAGGTGTTACTCAAAAAGTAATCTTAAATAATTTTCAGGGTAAATTAAGGGACAAGTCCTTTGTTAACACTGCTAACTCTTATGATCAATGAAGAATTATCTAAGTTTTTTTATACTAAATCCTTAAAAACGCCACTCAAATTAGTACTAACTGCATGATTTAGTTAATCTACAACAGAGATGATAATGAAAGTACCAGTCATTTTGGACATCATACTAATAGATAAAACAATCTATGAATGAAGCATTTACAGATTATTAAACTAAAATTTTATAGATATGGCCGAATATATTATTTTATAGGCCTAGAATAAGATAAAATAAGCCAGAATTTTTTTTAAAAAGTAGTTAAAATCTAACTTAATTTCCTAAACGCAACACTAAAATAAGTCAAATTTAATTATATTCTTTTTATAATAAATGAAATCAGAATAAATATTTTATAAAACTTACCACAATTAAGAGATCAACAAGAAAAAAATTTAAAAAATAAACGTAACAAATCACTGGATTAATTTCACTAAATTACAAAATTGTTATTTATGATGAAAAATACATATATTAAACTAAAAACATCTTATAAATTTTAAGGGTAATAATTATTTTAAAATTACAAATGCAAAACAACTCAGTTGTTTGTAATTACTTTAAAATCATAAAGTTACTAGTAATTGTACAAACAATATTTGTTGTTTTGTTTTTGTTATACAAATAAAATATAATACAATTAGTTTCAAAAGATTATATTCAGAAACTATAATAGTTACATAAGAATTAAAAACTGTACTTTTTTAATTGCCATTTGTAAAATTAAAATAAATTTACAACTAATAATTTAGGGAAATATTACAAAGCGTAACTACAATCTAATTAGATGCTGAAATTATAGCAAAATTATAACATCAAAATAAAGAGGCAGATTCGTGCAATGATTATAATGATTTGAATAAAATATTACAGTTTGTTAGCTAGTATGATTAAGTATGACTTAATGCTGAAGTTTAAAACATTATCAATACTACGATGAATACAATGATGATACAATTAAAAATGACACAACACTGTAGATATTTTAAACATAAAGTATAATTAACAAATCTCATTTCATGCTTCTTACCAAAATCTTGGTAACGTAACTAGAAACATGAATAAAAGTAATAATGACAAAAGAGTAGTAAATAGATAAAAATTATTTATATAAAATTCTTTAAACAAAATTACATGCATTTATCACATCAAGCTAGAATAGGCAACAAATAATTAAAGAAACAGTTTAATGTTCTTAAATAATTATACACTAATATAAGCAAATGTGATATAAATATTTAAAGTTAACAACTGTTGTATGGAATTTTCCTTCAAATGTCTAAGCACAAACATCAGCTAAATAATCATAACCTTCAAAATCATTCTTACTTAAAATATAAAATGGAATTAATTTTAATTAGATAAATCTTGCATTCCTACCTTATATTTACGTTCATCCAGAAATTATAACACTGATATAACGAAATATTTTACTGAGAAAGCCAGTAGGCTATCGCTACAGTTTTGGTGCATTAATATCATAAAGCACAGGACTTGCAAAATGTCCACCATCTGTATGCAACATATGCTGAAAAAATACATACGGAATATAATTTAGTCTTTATCAGCATTCCTGGGATAAGTCTTGCAAAAACGAACAAGTCTATAGGTGCAACAGGCGTTGAAAATTGCTTAACGATTCAAACAACGGATACAAATTCGACAAACCCCGGAATAAGCCCAACCTGTGAGCAGCGACCCCTCCCGCCCACTTCACAACATGGTTATATCCCTGGTTTCTTTCTTTGATTTCTTACACTAAATCACACTACAACAAATAGAACAAAAAAACTAAATAGGAATCAAAAGCTACATCACCAATTATCACTGAGAAGCGAATTACTAAGACGTTCAGACGAAAGCATTAATTTGTGACATCACTATCTACGGTCGAAAATACACAACGCCAATAACTCGTTTAGAACGGATGTCATATCAAAAACTCATAAGAAAAACAAACCAGACTAACTTGTTGAATATAAAACACTAATTTTTACGGAACCCCCAAATGCTAACTAGATGAAAAGCTACATTCCACAATAACCCCAGCGCTCACGGAGCAGTCTACAGGACCTGCGGAACACTATCGATACACATTTACTCTCCACCAGCAATGGCTAGGATCAGTCAGCAGATTTCGTTATCGCTGCACCACAAACTCCAAGCTGGCTGAAGATACAGACCCTTAGATGAGTCTGCGCAAGTTGATATGCTACTAACGTAAGAGAGGAACGCTGCAACATCGCCATTCATCTGTCTCAAGAAGTTTATTAGAAAATTCTGTTGCATTTATTCTGATTTAAAAAATGTTTAATACAACTTTCTTTTATTTCATAAATAATTTGGCAGATAATTTTTTATGTTGTTTCACTAATTAAATAATTCATGATTTTTTTTTGGCCCTAAATTACGATTTTAATTTTGAATTTCAATAATTCCAGCCAGACGTGTTAAAAATATATATTTAAACCAATATTTTATCTTGAAAATAAAAAGAAAGCTATTTTAAGCCCATTTCTAATTAAATTTAAACAAGTTGTGATTAATTTTACATATTTTTAAAGTGTTTACGTCACTTTATCCGCATAACATGTGAATAAAGAATTTTAAACAGACTATTATTTTAATATTCCAGTTGACAAATAATTTAGAATTTATTATAATTCACTCCTTAAGGGTTATAATTTAACAGTAAAAATAATTTTCGCAGAAAAATAAAAATAAGTTTATTACTTTATAAAAGTAAACTTTTAGGTCATACTGATTTGAAAATATAACTTAGTCGTGAAATAGCTATGTATTTTAAGTATCGATAATTGTTACTTTAGTAAATGTACTTTTTTAAATTAACAGTGTACCTTTTCCAATTCTCAAATAAATCTCGCTCTTGCCATTGCTGTTTCTTGTAACCATGAACACACAAAATTTAAACTAAAAAAAGAAAATATATAACCGTAAACCCTATGCACAAAATAGTATAACCTCTTTGTCAAATGCTCATCTGAGCTCCCTTCGGAGTTAGGCTACGGAGTGCGGACGATTAGATAACCCTACAGAGTTATTTTTGTCAGACGTGATAGATTTTTCTATCTATGTAATTTTATCCTTATCAATTTTTGGTTTTATTTAAAGTAGTCTTACCTTCGGTGAAACGTAGAACACTGTTTGTTGTAAATATGACAGCATTTAATTCTAATCTTGCATATTATTTTGTGTGTTTAGAAAATTTAAAAGTCCTGTGGACGTTTATTGAATTTAGCTAGTTATGTAGCATTATCTTGTCATTTCTTACGATTTCTTACCGTAGGACTTGATAATTAAGTTTAATTCGTTCGAGCATATAATTTTTTGTTATTTATAATGATCTCTAGTGTTTTATTTGTTGATTTTGTTGTATGCGTTCTGCTATATGTAGATGCGCAAGCAGAGGTTGACAATGTACCTGTGGTTAAAGAACCAGGTAAGAAATCTGGTGTATTTTTTCAATTTTTAAACCACGAGAATTTGTTTGTAGTAAAGTTATATTGAAGTGTCCTTAATTTAAGAGTTATGGCTGAAATTTTGTAAAGTTAGAATATCATTAATCCTGTAGTGTGTATGTCTGTTTTGATTAATTAATTTTTTTGGTTATAATTTGTAGAACGGGATATTTTTTTGTTTTAAATTTATTATGGCTGAAATTTTGTAAAGTTGGAATATCATTACTCAGGTAGTGTTTATATCTCTTTTAATTGTTATAATTTGTAAATCAAGGTATTTTTCTGTTTTAAATTTATTATAAGATGTTAACTTAAAAGACACAGTTGATTACTGATGTAGTTATGCAAGAAGCATGTTTTTTTTTCAGTTTATTGTAGTAAAACATTGACATTATTCATAAAATAAATAATATTTTTATAATTATATATTGTGTTGTTATCTGTATTAATAGTATTTTACTGTATGTTAATAGTACCCATTTATTGTGTCCTAAGTGTTGGACATTTTTTTAATCATTTTCAGTGCCACTGTTCACAGGATTGCTTTTGTACACTTGCAGACTGTATTTTACTAAATAACATATTAAATGATAAAACAACATAGATCAACTAATTACTAAACATCCGAAGATGGATGTCTTAAGAACTAAATGAAAGTTCAAAAACAATCTAGAAGTATGTTTCTCCATATTTTGAATATGGTTGCCTTAAAAAAAATATATATATATATAGCTAAAATTAAAAACAGGTGACATAGTTGATTATTGTTTTTAATCATCAGTTATCAGTAAATAATACAATTTTTAGTAAACCATTTTCATTCTCATCCTGTTGTGAAAACTTTGTAGTAGTGATTAGTTTATAGATAATATGTAATTTAAAACTTCAAAAAAAATAAAGAAATTTATTCATAAATAATTCATTTTTCTGGATTACCTACCTTATTAAAATTTGTAGAAAATTTTGTAGCTTAAAATAAATTGTGCACATGATGTGTTTTTCTTCTTCAATCCATAATTGAATGTAATCCTCAGAAAGTAACATATTCTTTTTCATATTAAAATTTATTGAGAAAGCAGCCGTGACATTAGCACAGTCTTAATGAAAAATTAAGTTTCACTGATGAAAGATTGAAAAAAATTAAGATAGAATGATCTCGACACAGTCCAAACATTCCACAGATAATGTTGGTAAATTTAGATTAACAGCAAATATTGAAATTGGTATTATATTGTGTAATATGGTGTATCAGAATTGAAATTATTTGTTTGAGGAAAGTATTTAATTAGTAATGGTCACTGGTTTAACTGTAAACTACATTACATAAGTTACATGATTATTTCACAACATTTAGCATCCTAGGTAGTAGTGGCCTAAAAATTGAAGGGTATGACATAGGTAGTTTCTATTATGTTTGGAATGAATAATATCTAAATCATCTTAAAGCCCAAACTCCCCAGTTATTTACTATACTTTCCTACTGTAAATTTCCAATTAATTATGCACTCATGTCATATAGTTAGTCAGAACCTTTTTTTTTCAGCAAGAATTTAATATTTAATTCATTATTTTATATACTATACAGGATGTTAATTTTAACTGTGCCATCACTGATGTCTAAAAACCATTAAAAGAACCTTTGCCACTATTTTGAGGGTATTAAAAAAAATTGAAATGCTTCCAATTTTTCAGTACAGCAGTGAGCTTTTTTTTTACCTCATTTTTCTGTAGTTTTCTTGTAAAATGAATGTTAAAAATATTTTTTTACTTTTGGAGATTTTTTTGGTAAAAGATAATTATTGATTTATCATTTAGGAGAAAGGTTTTCTTTTAACCTCTGAAACCACTGTTAAGGTATATCTTCAGAGGATGAGATGAATAAATTGTAGCGTGTGAAAAATGTCATGCCTGACTGGGATTCAAACCCGGGACCTCCAGATGAAAGGCCGAGACACTACCACTCATGCCTTGGAGGTCCGCTAGGAGAAACAGTTGATTAACATTTTTTTAAATTCAGTAAGTTCTATATTGGTTTAGGATGAGATAGTAAATTGTGTCCTCTTGCAACAGGTTTGCAGCATCTGGAATGTCCGAGGTAGCAGCATCTTAGAAATTAGAAACTGAAGGGTATGAAATAGGTAAAAGTCAATCGTTAATGGAATTTTCCTGTCAATCATGAAATTCATTTTGTTGATTGCTGAAATTAAACACTGGGTATGGTTTCACTGTCTGCTACTGGCATTTTATTGTGCTTTAGCGTAAATAATTATTTAATTTTTTGTTATGTCAGTGTGAAATTTGTAAATATGCTTTATAAACATTTTTTTATTATTTAAACGTTCATAAAAATTAAGGGTTAATATAAAAAATAACATTGTTCACTGTTTTAAGAAATGAAAATTATTTCAAACATTTAAATTTCATATTACCAATGTTAAAAAAGCAAGGTACGGCTTTCCATTTAGCTCCTTTTGTAAATCTAAAGATTTCAGTGATTGCTGTAAATTTATATCAGTGGCCTAGATAAATTGAACATCCTTTACATCATAATCATACATTATTTTTATTCTATGTATAAATTAATTAATGTATCTTGGAGCTTCATTTACATGTACTGCCGGCCCCCGTGGCTGAGTGGTAGCGTATCAACCTTTGATCCGGAGGTCCCGGGTTCGAATCCCGGTCAGGCATGGCATTTTTCACACATGCTACAATTCATTCATCTTATCCTCTGAAGATATACCTTAACGGTGGTTCTGGAGGTTAAAAAAAAAATTTACATTTACTGATATGATAGGCTACAGACACATGCTTTCATCAGTATGACAGAAATAAAACTGTATCATGGAGTTTTTTTTTGTCTTGAATAATATGACTGGTTTGATGTACTACTACTCCATTCTATTCTTTTTTGTTCTGATATCTTTGACTCTGCATACCTAGAAAAAAAAATCCCCCCCAAAAAAAAATTAATAGGTAAAGTTTTGTTTATTATTAAGTTAAAAAAAGTAGTGAGTTTTCTCTGTTTAACCAACGAAACAACTGTAAAGTATTATTTCAGAGGATGAATGAAGATGATATGTATGAATGTAAATGAAGTGTACTCTTGTACAGCCTCAGGTCGACTATTCCTAAGATGTGAGGTTAATTGAAACCAAACCACCAAAGAAACCTACCGGGTCGGTCTAGTGGTTAATGCAACATCGGAAATCAGCTGATTTCGAAGTTGAGAGTTCTAAGGTTCAAGTCCTAGTAAAGATAAAAATTTTTATACGGATTTGAAT
>JAAAKQ030275334.1:0-10542 GCA_010016005.3 Zanna intricata | reverse complement strand
AACCAACTAAATAATTAACCAATAAAAAATGTATAACAATGTTAAAAATATATCACATTAAAATAATACTTAAAAAAAAATTTTTTATTGTCTGGACTGCCAGTATGTGCTTAATATACATCCTTTAATATTACATTAGTTTGTTTTTATTAAGATATGTTTAATTATATATAAGTTGAGTGGTTAGCTGTAAATTAAAACTGATACTTTGAGTCTTGCAGCCTTACAGAAGCTGTTGGAAGTCCCTCTAATTCTTCTTGCAATTTAAAAAATCTTTTTAATGAAATTCGTATACCTTAAGAAATTCTTTTATTATAAAATCTTCATGTTGGATGGGCAGAAACTAACTTCATTGTTACTACTTTCAGATAGTCAAAGTATTTGTCACAAGACTGTTTGTCTTGCGATTGGTAAGCGATATAGGAATTCACTGCATAATTATCAATTAATCTATAGAACAGAACCATCGGCCACCTCTTTGTACATCAGATACAAGAGTAATTACTACATATCTTTATCTAAATCATCAAGTCCATTTTTTTTTTGCATCATAGTAGGATATAATCTTAGGCTTATTGTTTTCATGATTATCACCTTTATTATGATGCATAGAACTAATAAGTGTTACTGCTCTGTTATGTTTTTTTTTTTAACCTCTGGAACCACTGGTTAAGGTATATCTTCAGAGGATGAGATGAATGAATTGTAGCATGTGTGAAAAATCTCATGCCTAACTGAAATGTTTGAACCCAGGACCTCTGGATGAAAGGCCAAGACGCTACCACTCGCGCCACAGAGGCTGGCCAGTTATGTTTTGGTATATAAGACATCAAGGTCATTTGTTTAGTAAAGCTACATAAACTTTCACCAATTTTTCATTTTTGAAAGTGAAAAATTCAACTGGAATTTCTTGTTTTCTTTTATTTAGGGTGCCAATATATGTTAGCTCTTTACCTCCCAATTTTTTTTTCATCAAATCAGTTGGTGAAAACTAGTCATCTATTTAAGGCATAAAAGGGTTTTGCCAGTCATATCATTGACTGTATTGACTTAGAAAATTTGATTTCTTTTTCTGACAGTCCAATTCCATCAGAACTATTTCCACTGTAAATGAATGTATTATATATATAACTAGCTTGCAAGTCTGTTATACAGATCAATTTTAGTCTGTATTTACTTGGTTTTTTGCCAAACAATTGAATGTGCATCTGCTGCGAATGGGACTAACATTTCATCTATGCAAGCATTTGAACCAATGGAGTAAATGCATTAATGGTTAGCAATAAAAATGTCAAATAAATTTGTAAATAAAGCTGTTTAGTCAGTATTTTTGAAACTAATACTACTAACTACTTTTGAAACATACGCTCCTGAAACTTTGATCTCAGAATCTTTATCATGTTCACTGACAATACAGTCATGCCAATCAACCGTCTGTTCCTCATTTCTTACAGCAACCATCTCTCTATTTCCATCTGTAGCCCATTCTTGATTATCATTTGCACCTTGTTCCCTATTCTAACCTCTAATTGGTTCATCAATATTTAAATCCTCGCTTTCCCATTATCCAGTTCACGAAGAGTTGCTTCTTTGAAATTCTGATCATTCACATTGATTTAAACACTGAAAAAAATTAATACGATTTGCTAATAAAATTGAAACAAATGGTTGCAAAGAAATTTATATTTAAGTATAAATCTGCATTATTTGGTCATTTTATCAAAGGAAATTGTACTTACATGTCGGATACTCAATTGAAAAAATCTACACTCATTGTATGACAAATCTAAATAAAACTAAATAAAAACCAGCTGTGCACCAGCTAAGCACATTTCATTATGTAATGAAGGGTGGGGATAATCATGTAACGACCAGATGCATGCCGTCATTTTGATGTCACCTCATCAGTTGAAGGTTAAATTAAATTGTTTTATATTAAATTATAGTACAGTTTCCAGTTTACAACATTAATGAAATGTCTGTCATAAGTTAACCACTCACACGTGACAACATGCTACATAACATTCAAAACATAATCAAAAACATGTTAGTAACAGAAAATATATCTCAATGTACAGTAATTTAAAATCTCCTAAATTTTCTGGAAAATTACTGTGGCACTTTCAAAACTACTAAAAATGGAAAAAAAATATTACACAGAAAACTAACAAAATAAACCCTGCAACCAAGAAATACACAAATTAAACTTCACCAATTGCAATGAATACTGTCTGGCTAAATTGGACACATATTCATCTATAAGGAACAAATACACATCAGTGGAATCACTTTTGGAAATGGTGATTTGCAAAACAATTAATATTTACATAGATAAATGTTTTCATTTGCTTCTCCATGTTTTCATGTTGCTTAAAACATTTAGATAAATGTTTTCATTTGCATTTATCAGTCCCATAATTTTCATCACCTCCTGAAACTCGACCTCAGGATCTGTATCAGTTCAATGACAATACAGTCATTCCAATCAACAGGCTGTAAATAGTGATTATGATCTGCAGACAAAATGATAATGAGAATTAGGACACAAAGATATTAACCACCATATAACAATTTTACATATGCACATAAAAACAAGATCTCAGCGTACTTGAAAAACAATATATTTGACAGAAATAATTTGTTAAATTAACAAATACAACACAAATAGAATATATTATTTAATACTTAGGAATTTTATAATTTTTTTTTAATACGGATGCTATTAACAACCTTACTAACAGAAACTGTATGAGGAATTTGCTGATAATTAAATCCTAAAGATTTTTGGAAAAATAGTTGCATTAATTTGAAAGGAAGACATTTATAATTTCAGATATAAAATTTTTTCTTGCTGTTTAATGAACTAATTATTATCAGTAACCATAAGTCATGTCAGATGAAAAACTATAAAAAATTTTAATTTTATATGCTCAAATTTACTAAAGAAGAATTTTATATATATTATTCGGTTCTTTTTAGTTTTTTGAACATAATTTCAATAATTAAACTATAGTCATGATTTTCCTTAAGTAGAACTCACCATTGTTTGTGTACAGATGGTTGTTTCACACTGATGATATTTGCATAACATTAGTATATGATATGTAGATGTTATTTTAGGGTGTATGATGAAATTATGTTAGTTTATGGCAGGGGTGACTTAATTATAAAGGGATATTAGAAAAGATACAGAATATTTTAATTGTTTGTATTAAGTAATATATAAATTAATGGATCTTATTTCTATTAGATTTTTTTGTTAAGAATTTTTGTTTACTGAATATTTCATTATATACAGTCAAGTGTCTTTAATCTGTTCTTTACTTTTTATTATGTCAACTGTTTTCATATGTAATTAGTTATAATGAGAAGAAATGAGCAGAGTATTCAGTTAGTTCACTAGTTTTATGTGTTAGTTTCAGTGACAAACAAATTGGAGTATCATTGCATTTTAGTTTCTTTGTCTAAAAGGTCTTGTTTAGTATTTCTATTATGTTTAGTTAATTGTAGGCCTCTAAATTATTATATTTGTGGGAGATTTTAATTATAATTTTTTAATTTAATTTAATTTTTTGTTACTTACCAGTTAGGATAGTGTTATATTTGCTGATTTGTGTTATTTTTAACAGTATTAAATTCATTGTTATAGTCTTGTAAGAATATGGTCTCATTGGGTATTTTAATGGGGAGATAATTTCAGTCAAGGGACTTTTTTTTTCTTTTTTGTTTTATCTCTTCATCGCCACTTTTCCCCGCCCCAAGACCAGACCCGCAACTAAGCATAACTCAGTCTCGGGGAGGCTTGATCTTCCTGCTGATGAACTATCTTCACAGTCGTTCGTCTACATCAGCTATTCTCCATATCCCGTCGGACAGTCATTCCCATTCAGTTCTTGTGTCCAAAGAACCAGAGAGCCAGAGAGTCCCTGTACTTCCTCACCATAGCCCACCCCCAGAAGGGACTAACCCAAATTAGATACATGTTTTAATTCAACTTTATTCTATGTAGACAGTTAATACTTTTATATAATTTATAATAATATGGTTTACTGATTAATTTATGACAGTTTATCTGAATGGTAATTGAGAAATGTCAAAATGAGAAAATGCTTTCTATAATTTAATTCTGTTGTTAATTACAATAGTGAGTTATGATAATTGAGCTGTTTGTCTGCTATTTTTCTTATTACTGCAATTTTTCATTTATTTACTTCTGATATCTACTATTAATTTTAATTTCCCTTAATTTATTTTATTAATAATAGTATATTATACTTCTATTTAATATAATTATTATTAAATATTTGTGATGTAATTACCATGTAAGGGTGTTTTAAAGCTGACTTTAATGAACACTGATTTAAAGTTATTTTTTTATTTAAATACTTTTTCTTTTTTTTTTTAATTTTTTGTTGTTGCTAATGAAATAAGAAGTTGTTATGAAATGTATATTCAATATTCTTTTATATAATGCAGGTTTCTAATCCATGTTGGAGATAACATTTAATTTATATTGTTATTAATCTCTTTTTTGCTCATTCACTCTTGTAGGAAGATTACTAAATTAGAAGAATGAGAATCTTTCTTCTTTATATTAATTCTTTATTCCAGTGCAAATAACATCAGTCAGTCATCACTTTGTCCTTAATCATGAATGTATTAAACTGAAATTTGGTTAAGAGGATTCCGCCTAGTCCTCCTAGCCATCAAGAATTATTAAAAAAAAAAAATTAAATGTTGAGGATGAAAGTAAGAGTTTAATATCTGATAAACTCAAGATTATAATTTAATTTCCTTAAGTGTCAGAAAGTTGAATTTAGACATTTTTATTTACATTTAATTACTGTCTACCAGAAGAATGTTTAATAATGAATTATAGTTGGTTTAAAGTAACTAAACTTCTTAATAGTTTAAATTATTTATTTCTACTTTATTATTGAGTTGGTTTGAATTCTGAAATTCTTTTGTTCTCATGTTCCATTCTCTTAAACTATTTTAATTTTAACTCCAAAAACAGATTATATGATGATGTTGCAGCTAGAAAAATTAAATGCCAGCTTAAATAGAGAAATAATAAATCATCATAAAAGTGAAGCATATCCTCAGCTACTGTTTTTATTTTTGATTTTGAATAAAATATAAATACAATTTGCAATTTGTATAAAATTTATATCTTAAAAGAATTTACTCTTTATGTTTGTGTAAAAGCTCATCCCTTAATTAATTGCTTAGGGCCTTTATAAAAAGATTAAGGTTTCCACTTAATCTTCTCTGGTTTAAAGGGAAAAAAATCAATGTAACATTCTTAGTTATAATTCTGAATACATGTTGGAAATTTTGTTTTTTAATCATTAGTCAAATAACTGGTTTATTGCTATACTCTATTTCTCTCTATTCTTTGCTAATTATTAAACCTTCAAGTTGCCTATTGTCAGTGGAGATAGCTCATCATTAGACAAATATCTAACTAAACATTTTTTTTTTTTGTTCTTAATACTTCAAAGGCATAAAACTTTTAAAATAAGTGGTAAAATTAAAAATTATACTTAAAAAATACTTTATTTAACATTCTAATTATTACTCATTTATTAGTTTATATATTACTGGTTTATTGGTTTATAAAAATTGCCTTATGTTTTTTTTTAGGTTTTATTCAATAAAATAACTGAAAGTTTTATTTATTAAAATAATTGTTTTTAAAAGAGCTGTATATTAATATTTTTAAAAAAGAAAATATTTTTCACATAAAATAAAAGACATAGATGTAAAAAATACAAAAATTATAAATAGAAAAGTTATAAATAGAAAATTATAAACACAAAACATCACTTGCAAGTTTTTATAATTGTTTACCTTCAATTGATTGTATAATAATAAATAGAAAAATTCAATTCAAATTTTTCACATAAGAATACAAAAAAAAAAATGCAAAAACTATGAATTTGTTTTATGAAAATACAGAAAATACAAACAAGACCAAAAAATACAAAATTCAAAAAATTATTTGCTGTATAAAAAACAAATTTTTCATACAATTTTTTTGTAAATGTTTTTTATCCAGGATAGTAAACAGAAATTACAAATAAAATAAGTGCCATAACATTTGTTTTTTTATGCAAATATAGAAAAATACATTACAAAATGACAAATTGCTTGCAACTACAAGGGGACGGTTCCTTGAAAGCACACAAATACTGATGGTCCTTTGGGTGGTGTCTGCCTTTACAACAATACCAACCTTCCTTCCAACAATTGCACTAAGGCCCGATTACTAATTTAGCAATGAATATTCAAAGAGACTGCATTCGCTGCGCTGCTATAGTGTAGAATTGCCAGGCAAGGTCTATTAGGTGATCGTCTTATTCTGCGGATAGGGCCATGGCATGGGAGGGGGTACAGTGAACTAAATTTTTGGATGACGCTGTTCCTCACCGGCCACGATACTTTCCTGGCTTATATGAATAGGCAATGAAGGTTCGACGATCTGAGTTTCCTCGGAGATTGTTACACATCACCTTCCATTGCCCAAGTTGGGAGAAAGAATAGCGTGCTTGTGCAGTGGCAACAGGGTAAACTGATGCGGACAGTGTTATAGCGTTAATGCTTACTAGTGAGGCAAAGTTTAACATGCGTCATAATGAAGATTCTATGCCACAAAGACAGCAACTCAAGGAGCTAGGGACAGCCCCGGATGGATGTGCGTCTGCCCTTGTTTTCATAGATGGGCAGTGGTGTGGAAGTCTGGGGAATCCTCAGCCATTAAGCAGATAACACCAAGCCCAGCTCCCTTGGACGTCATCAGGTTTGGCAATATAAGACCGTAGTTTCAGCAGGGATCCCCTGGGGGTCCTCCGTTTGAGGTAAACAGAGTCTGGAGTCCTAGCCGCGGGATCCGTTATGGGGTCCCCCAGTTTGAGGCATGACTAATGTAAGACCAAAGTCCTGGTAAGAGGATTCCTCTGGGATCTCCTCATTTGAGACAAGACATATAAGACCAAGTCTCAGCTGCCTGGGTGGGGACTATGGGAATGGCATTAGTTAGGTCTGGGGTTACTGCTTGGGCATTTGAGGTAATGGAACTTCCTGGAGGTGTGTTTATGCTTAATTGCAGATTCAGCTCTGGTTGGTGGAAGGGAAAAAAAACAATCAAAGTTTAAAGGAATGTGAGATAAATTAAAAAAATAATACTTCCATTTAACAAAAAAAGTTTTTACATTTTTATATTAATTCTCTATTACTGTAATTATCTGTATTTTGTTAAGTTTTTTATTTTATTATTCAATAAGTCCCCAATCTAAAATTTAAAAACAGAATTGTTTGAATTTAAAAGTTAAGGGATAAAATTTTGGAATTTAATATAACATAAAAAAGGAGATAGGGTTTTATTAGAGTGGGGAATCTAAGATAAGTGAGGGTAGATATGAATAAGTGGTAGAGGGAATAGGGGATGATAAGATGAGTTTGAGGATGGAAAGGGTGAGTTTGTGATGAAAGCTCAAGTGGTGCCAGCTTTCTCCTGCTATTCTCCATCATTACTCTTAGAGCTGTTAGTGCTATATAGTCGGTACAGCTTTATTCTACTTTTACCCTTACGTACACACTTACACTTTGTCTCTCATACGTACATTGACTACTGACACATTACTTACCCCCTGCCTACCACCTTTCTGTGATGACAAATTAAGTTTTGATACCCTTCTTTTCTTTTATTTTATTCTAAATTTTAAGTAAACATTTTAAGCTTGTCGTAAAATGTAATTAAATTACTTAATTTTTTTAGCTTTTGTTTAGCTTAAATCATTCATATTTGTTTTCAGAATGCAATTATGTAAATAAATTTTACTGTATGTATATCACCATGTATAGTAGTGTGATTTTTTTATGGAAGTATGTACATCTTAGAAGCTCTGTAACATCAAAATAGGAGTGTATTATTCTTTTCAACAAGGATGTTTTTAGTGATACATCATCATGACTTACTCCTTTATTTGTTTTTTTTTTTTTTTTTAATTTGTGGTGTTAAATACAACTGTTATTAATATTAAAGCTTCCACTTTTCATCATTATTATAGTAAATATATATTTTTTCTTATTACAGTTGATATAAACAGTATACCCTAGGATTTTGTGTGCTAAAGAATGTTTCATTTTAGGTTATCTGTATGATATTTCAAGGTTAAATTCCAGTCATTACACTCCTTATTATAGAAATGTTACCTAAAAATAATTATTATTCTAAGAATAACAGATGTTTTATATCTTAAAAAAATATATTTTAAATTAATTTATATGGCAATTTTTAAATAAAGTTTTTAATGTTTTTTCATAATGTTTGACGATTAAAATTATTTAAAACTTTGAACTTTTTAATTGACAAACCAAGCTAGATTTAATAAATAAAATGTTTTCAAAGCTTTCTTGATTACATTTTCTGACTTATGGTCCCATGATCTCCAACAAAAAGTCTGAGTAAGTTTGTTGTTAAAAAGATTATAGTTTAATACTTTGTTGTAGACATTTTTTTCAAAAAACCAGAAGACATTTATTATGTTTTTCAAACTATATTTATCTAATAAAGAAAATAAATCACTTTTTTAACTCTATAAATAATTATTTAATACAATATTTTTCAAAGATTAATAAATTTTAGTATTTTGTTTTCAAATTTCAATTTAAAAACGGTTTTAGTTTTTAGTTTTCAGAATGGCAATTTTAATTCTTAAATCATTAATGTCTCAGAAACTTCTTAAAATTTCTTAAGCTTCTTAAAAACTCATTAGCTGAATTTTTATATGCATTTTCAATAAAATTACACTTTCTTTGTTTAAGTACAGTTTCAGATTACAAGATATAATAGCAATATTAATTTCAGTCCCCAAATTCCTAAAGGTAAAAGTAATCCATGCCTTGTAAATAATTTTTTAATAAATTTATTTCATCCACTCAATATAAAAAGCAGATTTATAACCTAGTATATTTGTATAGTGAAATGTCTTTATTTTTACTTTAATTACTCCTAATTAATCTTCTAAAATAGTAATATTTAAAGTTTATTTTAGAAGATTGGTAAGAAGAATTATTTTGATTATTATAGTTTATAGTTTTCTATTTTGCAGCTTGTTCATTAGGTACTTAAAGATGTATTACACAGTGTTTTCATTTTTAAATTGAGATATATGAACAATTTTACCAATAAAAATATTATAGATTGTTAAAATTGAATTTCAACATGTTATTACTTCAATATTATTTGTATAGTAACATTACCAAAATGGCATTTGAAATTACAAACATAATTTAATTTTAAACTGATACTGTGTCATCAGTTATATATATCCCTATGTTAAGTAATTTTATTTATTTTTATTATTGTCTCTAATTTAATTAATTTTTTTTTTTTTTTAGTTGCTTGGTTCACTTTTGATCCATGTCTCGGTGGACCTGATCTTTGTTTCTCAGAAGATAATTGCAGTGTTTCCTGTGAAGGATATGAACACAGAGTAGCATTAGGAAGCGTTGGATTTTCCCGTGGTATTCACTATTGGGAATTCTCAGTAGATCGGTATGATGCTGATACTGACCCAAGCTTTGGTGTTGCTAGACTTGAAGTCTCAAAGGATCAAATGTTGGGTAAGCAAATATAAATGAAACCTCTCTATCCTTTCAGTCTTCATCATCTCATTTGCTTTACCACTCCTTTACATATCTTAAACAATAAAACACAGCAAATAGATTTGTTTTGAACATCTATTGTTATTATTGATTATCCAACCTTTTATTTTGTACCCGTTACTACTATCACTACTCATCTTCTAAACTTTTATTACTAAAATTAAATTCAATTAGATACATTTTATTTTATTTCACTTCTTTTTATTGCATTCTATTTAAACATTATTTTCTTTTTGTTTTCACCTTCTTTAATGAATTTTTTCTTCCTTAATCTTTATAACATAAACACATATGCTTGCATATTTATGTTTGTTTATGCACACTTGAGCTAAAATTTGTTACACACTCATTTTTTTTTTTTTAATTTTTTTTTTTAAATAAATTAAATGTAAACCCATTTTTAGATTATTAAGAGAACAAAACAATGTTTCTATGCTTAACCTAATTAACAGGTAATCTGCTAATCTCAATGACCTAAGTTTTCTTCCATTTAACCATTACAATACGTACTACGATTTGCATAACAAAATATATCTATGTGTGTCTGTGTTATGAAGTGTTGTTAAACCTTTTGTTACTTAAAGATAATAAGAATTTTTGCGGTTTAGAAAAATCTTTTTATGGGATAATTATTTTTCTCTAAACATAACTGGAATAAAATCTATTAATATAAATAAAGAATTTGTTTATGTAATAGACAAATTTACATCTGCAATTTTCTTTTTCATCTTTCTCTTTTACATTTGTAATCACTTATCAAAAGTTTATTTTAATTTATTATAGAGTAGAAAATTTTATACAGAATGTATCAAAACTGCACGGCAATCTCTCGGAAACGGATTCTATATCTAAAAATAAGAAAAAAGTTTC
>JAAAKQ030275312.1:0-10542 GCA_010016005.3 Zanna intricata | reverse complement strand
TGAGAAGTGTGGTTAATTGAAACCCAATCACCAAAGAACACCGGTATCCACGATCTAGTATTGAAATCCGTATAAAAATAACTTTACTAGGATAAAAGTACAACTTTACTAGGATTTGAATCTAAGAACTCTCGACTTTGAAATCATGTGATTTGCGATGTCGCGTTAATCACTAGACCAGCCCGGTGGGCTATGAAAAAGATTCTGGAATAGATTATCTTAACGAGATCCTTAGATGGCCTAAACGAATAAATGACATTTTTATTTCTATAAATTCTTCCTCAAAATTATACAAATTGTGTCACACGTATTATTTAAATATAGCTCTGGTAGTCAGCTCTAATTAATATTTTTAATAGTTGTAATTTTACAGGAACTATTTTTCCTGAAATTCATCTTGAGATGTGTCACTTTCATCGCTTTCGTCCACAACTTTCTAGAACATAACTTTTTAACAATTTTTTGTATAAGAATTAGCATGTACTTATTTTATTTCTGTCGGGTTAGTTTAGTTATTTAGCTTAATTTTTCTTTTATTCATATTTTACAGTTGTTAGGATATTCCAAAAAAGATATTTTAAATATTGCACTTACAAATTTTTTTATCATATGATATGAATATGTTTAGAAATAAGTACATGTCGCTGTGTTTACTGTGTTTATTTTATTCATTGATAAAAATATTTGTTGTAATCGGTTACACATGTATTTTATTTACACAATAAAAGTATTACATGTGTTTTAAACCATTTTTAATATCTATAAGTCCATTAAAATACGGGATGAAGAATGAGGCAATGATTTGTATTGTCTCCTTTGAGTAGTAGCCCAACCGATGTCAAGTCCACATGATGTACGGGACCGCAAAGTTTTCTTTAAAAAAAAATAATAAATAATAATAATAATAATAAAAACAAAACAAACAGAAGGAGGCGCGACCTGATACAACGTACGACCTATTGTCATGTTAATGACGCGGCTTTGAAACGATCACTGGTTCCGTGTAATCTTCCACAGTGCTATCTGACAATCATGACAAAGTGTAAAACTGAAGCCATTTATTTAGCAGTAAAATATGAAATAAAATGAAATGAAAATAACTACAGCAATAACATAATATTAAATTTATTCTTTTTTCGCTAATTTGTAGACTATCGTTTTGAGTAGAATAAATTAAAGATCGATGTATTAATATTTTTGATATTCTAATTCCGCACGATGGAAAGTTGAATAAAATCATTTTCTTTTTAATCTATATTACAATAAATAGAAAAAAAATAAATAAATAAATGCAATAATTTAATATAATCTTGATAATCAGAATCTCAGTCATATGAACACCGGCGGATTTTTGTGTTCTGCCATGTAAAAGTGGATTACTAATGCTCAAAAACTACATTCACTCCTTTTCAGGCTGATTAAGGAGAATGAGGAGTGCAGTACTTTCCGGTTATCTTTTTCATTGTGCTTAATATACTGTGGTATATCTAAAATATCCTAATATATCTGTGGTATACCTTCATTCAGTTCACCTCGAGATAACCAGCTGTATAATAAATATTATTACTCTTAGAAAAGGCTGTGATTAACAGCAGTTATGCATTTACATATTACTCTTTTTTTTATATAACATTTATAAAACTATTAAAATATTTAAAAATAATTTTCGTATATACTCAAAAAAAGTCATTTCCTGTTGTTCGGATGTTATAATAATAAATGGTAAGTATTAACTTTGGGAGGAGGGGGGAGTTAACTTGTTTTGAATTTTTATGAAATATTTTAATAAAGTAGTAAAGTGCCACTTCTTACAATTTAATTCAGGTTATTAAAACTGTTATTTTTATGAAATTATTTATTTAATACTTTAATTTGGCAATAAATTTCGGAATTACTTCATTAAAATGTTAATATTTGTATGAATATTGTAAGTTAATTTAAAATACGGTTATTTAGAATGTATATTTGTGCCAGAAAAAAAATTATTTATTTATTTATTTATCTATGTCGATCGGCTTTGAATAAATTTATAAATTTTGTTCCTTTAAGTTTATAATTATTATTTTTATTTTGATATAATTTAACACAATAATTATCACGATATAAATGGAATAAATTTCGTAATTATCTGTTTGTTTTTTTTTTTTAGCTTAATTTTTTGATTTTTAATTTTTAAATCGTTATAGATAATTACTTAACTTAAAGAAAATATATTTAACATTAAAATAAATTACCTCCGTAACTGATTGATACCGTCTGTTTTTCATAGAAAACATTCTGGGTTCGAATACAAGTTAGACTTGTCATTTATCGCATACGTTAAATCCATCTCACCAAAATACAGAAGACCAACTTGTAATTACTTAATAAGTAAATATTAAGAATAATAGTTGTATTATGAACATTTATTTCATAGATAATTTACGTAAGATAAATTATTTTATGAAAGTCTAAATCAGATTTTTATATTTTTTAAATTAAAAAAAAACTGCAACTTTTTAAAAAACATTTTTCAACTTTTGTTTAAAATATTTATATACATACACACACTTTTTACCTACTGTAAGTACTTTGTAATATATAATTTGTTAATATATATTCCCAGCAGTTTAAATTATAATTTCTGATAAGCTTATCCTACCGTTAAAAACATTTTCAGAATGTAATCCATTAACACTGTTTAATTTAAAGATGAGTCGAATTCTATCTAAATCTCCTTGTTAAGGATTTTTGTAATTTAGAATTCTGTATGTATATTTTTATCTTTATTTGAATATTTATCTTTGATTTATTAAAAAAAAAAAACAGTTTTAAAAGCAGAAAAAGCTGAAAACTGTTTACATAAAAAAAAAAAGATTTATTTAACAAAAAATCTAAAACCACATGACCATTTTGACTGTTAAAAAAATATGAGCTTAGCGTACGGAATTGTATAAAAAATAAAACATTTTAAAAATAAATATGAAAGAAAATTGCTAATAGTTATAAATAATACTTACAAAATATTACAAAACGAGTATTTCTACTTCCGTTTTCGGAAAAAAAGTAAACGTAAATGTTGAAATAAAAATCATGATGTATTGTTTTGGGCAGTCCTAGTAGAAGCGGAAAGTTAGAAATTCCTCAGCATCTATTGCTGATGATTGTTTAACAGTCGAAATGACCATCTAGTTTATGAAAACAGCTTTTGAGTTTTTTTTATTTACTATACTTTTCGATAAGGGTTCACCATTCAAGCCAAATATATTTCCTTTTTCTATATTTCCATTAAATTAAATAAACTATCCTATTTTCTTTAAATTAATCTTATTTTTTAATGTTACCTATAAAGGAAAACCTCAATGATTTTTTTTTTAACTATTATCAAACAATCAAAATATTAAACGTTTCATTGGTAATTATAAATAAAAAATCTTCCACTTTTCTCTTACATATAAATATCTTTTTAATTATGCTACTTTTGTACTTTCTTTTTTAATAATTTAAAATAGGTATGGTGGACAAAATAAAAAGTGATTCTAACTGTTTACGTGATTCTAGGTACAGCTGCCTAAAAATAACCAATAGCTGCGTAGAATATTTATAATTTGCATAATAAAACCTCGTTCAATAATAAAAATGACTTTTGTTAATATTTTTCCAAAATGTGAAACTTTATAAAACCTAACAATTCTACTGGTTTTGCCGAATTCATCTTACTCGTTAGAAAAATTTCAAATTTCTCAGTTGAATGTTGCTATCCGTCGGTTTGGTCGAGTGGTATACTCGTCATAGCAAATAAGCTGATTTTTAAGTCGAGAGTTCTAAGGTTCAAATCCTAGTGAAGGCAGTTACTTTTATACGGATTTGATTACTAGATTGTGGATACCGGTACAATACAATTAACCACACATCACAGGAACGATCGACCTGCGTCTGTACAAGACTACACTTCATTTACATTCGTACATATCATCC
The DNA here is from genome assembly GCA_010016005.3 of Zanna intricata. Classification (NCBI taxonomy): domain Eukaryota; kingdom Metazoa; phylum Arthropoda; class Insecta; order Hemiptera; family Fulgoridae; genus Zanna; species Zanna intricata. The sequence continues at coordinate 6,585 of JAAAKQ030275312.1, read as the reverse complement.
TCATTCTTCCTCTGAAAGTAAGGTATTACCTTACGGTGGTTCCGGAGGCTAAACAGAAAAAGAAAGAAGTTGAATGTTACTACTACTTTTTTTTTTTTTTTTTAAAGAAAACTAGAATTGAATTTACTCAGAAAAATAAATTATAAATAATTTTATGTTTATAAAAAAGTTTGTTTTTAATAGGTTATATATTTTTATTAAAAAAAAAAAAAAAAAAGAAATGAAACGAACTCACCAATATAGAAAAAGCTATCAACAACAAAAAACTTTAAAAAAAAGTATAATAATAATAGAACTTTGTAATAAATTAAAATGCGCGTAAAAATATGAATATATAATTTTAATGGCTACTGAGCTCTTGAACAACTAGACAAGTAACTCGGAACGGATTTAAAAGATGTTATCTCGAATAGAAACTGGTCCACGTTGTTCAAGTGGCATTCGGATAGCCTCGCGTCTTCTTCCTACATCCCTACATCTTAAATCTAGTTCAGCTTTCAAATTATATATCTCATCAAAAACATAATAAAAATAAACAAAACAGGAGTTTAAAAGTTATTATCTGTTTTTACTGTTAACTTTTAGATAAACTTATTATCTCAAAAATAATTTTTTAAGATAAAAAGTGGTAACGACTTTACATGTGTTCACTTAAATGTACCCAATAAATTTTTTCTTACTTTTTGTGTGTTTGTATTTGTATGTGTGTGTATGAGAGTTTCCGCGTATAAATTCCAAGAATATTTTCGTATATCCTAATGCAAATTACATGTTTAACGTTAAAATTAGATAACTTCATTATACTTTAAGTAAAAGATAATATTTCATTAAAAAATTTTTAAATATCTCAAAAGTGTCTTTGGTTTTTTCAACGGTCTATTACTTTCTTGAAGGTAGTAAAATCCCTTATTGTTTAATTATTTTAGGAAAATCTTTAATTTCATCTACTACTGTATTACATACTTGACACATATTCATGAATGTGAGACACACACACACATACCCCTCATAGTCAATAGCATTTTATGTAAACTTTTCCTTTTAACGTAGTATACGTTCTTTTTATAATTTATGTTTTAAAAGGGCAGTAAAATATAAAAAGAATTTTAGATATTTTTATTAAATTTTATATCACAGAATAAAATTATTATTAATTTTTGAAATTTAATAAATCTGAAAAAACTACATAATGTTCATGTAAAATTACTATTGATTGAAATGAAATTTAAAAACATGTTCTCGTATTCCAAATATAATGTACCTGAAATAATCAGACGTAAGGGTAAATTTATAAATTTTTAAAATTTAACTGGAATTTCTTTTTTTATCGCTTCATTATGTTTCAATAAACAACCGTGTTCAGATGTTTAACATCATTAATTGATAGATGTAGAAGAGGAATGCGCACCTGTAAACAGCTGAAGCAAACTTATAAAACCTGTAAGGTTAATATAGTAAAGGTTAATAAAGTGAAACTTGATGTGAAAATTACGATAAAAAGTAAAGAAAACTGGTTATTAAAAATATAGAAATGAATAAAAAAGAATAATAATATTAAATTGAGAATAAATTATTAATTACAGAATTTTTTTTTGTATAAATGAACTATAAAAAAAAGAACTTGTTTTAATTCTGTAAATGTAGCCTAAGCACGTGTTTATATATATATACAAACTATTTATTTATACTATATCTAAAGATTCGACTCACTACTGGCTACGTGGTCGTAGGCAATCTTTCATCAACAGGAAGTTTTCAGGTACGGATGCCGATAACAGGTCAACTAAAGTAACTCGGGACGAATTGAAAAAATGTTTTTTGGAATATAAATAAGTCCGCCATCAAGTAGCGTTCGGGTAACCTCGCATCTTCTGCTTACATCTTTAAATTTTAAAAACATGTAGAAATATATATTTTCTTACATTATGTATTTTTATACGACATTTCATCTTAAATTAATAAAATAATAGCCTCTATAAAGATTTTTATATTAATTTTATACTAAAATAAAACACTTCTCAGATATCTCTATCTTAATCTCTAAAAATCTGAGTAAACGAACGGAAAAGTTGAAAAATAATCAATTTTTAGAATCATCATTGCAATATTGTAAACATACAAATATTAAGTAATCAATCTTAACAATTAAAAATCCTTACTATGCTGAAAAAATTATATTTAGTTTTTTCCATAAAAAATTGGGATTTTTATTATGAACCGATAATTTACAAGAATGATGTTAAAGTCACTTTCAAAGATGAATATCACTTACATTTTCGTAAATTTTCATGATAATTTTTAATGGTACATTTGGCTCGATAATAGACAGAACGAAAGATTACTTCAGCCGTCAGTATCGGATTTGATTAGGTTATTTATAATGGAGAGTGGCTGTTCAATTTTTATGAATGACTTGTATCTTCAATCGCCAACAATTATACGGTTGAACCCTACAACAGATATATATGTAGTTATCCGTTAGTAGCCAATATATATATATATATATATATATTTTTTTTTAATATAAAAATGTATATTCAGTTTTTACGAGAAATAAATTATTATTAAAATGTCTCGGAGATGTTTTAAATCTGGAATTTCAGTATGAGGGACCATTATGTGACATACCTTATTCAGTGCTGTGGTGAATTTAACACAGTTCGTACAATCCTGCACGTCTCCAGAATTAATGATTTTTGGGCTTTTGGAATTATGATTTTAGGATCCAGACCAACCTTTTATATCCATTTCTTTAAATTTTTGTTAATTATTCCGATCGCTGTTATCACAATGGGAATGACTTCTATTGAGTTCAGTCCGTAAATTTCTTTATATTTTATTGCCATAGGATTGTACTTGGTTATTTATGTGTTTCAGTCTTATTTATATTGTGATCAGATGGGTGAGTGACATCAATGAGGAGTACAGTTTTCTCTAATGTTGTGTAGAACAGTGTTTGGATTATTTGCAGCAATAAATTTGTCAATATGTACGAGAAGATCATAATACAGTCTATAATGGTCATTTTCCCAATGAGGATCTGGACTTATATTTATAATAAGGACAATGCATTTGGAGAATGGGGAAATCTGCTGTGAAGTGCCTTAGATCCTATCACTGGTTGTAATGCTATTAGGGTAGAAATTGTCATCTTTCGGTTTCAGAGGGCAATAACCCTTGTTATATATTTCAAACCTGGAGAGAAAATATCTCTTCATAGATGAGATCTGCCTGTTACACATAGATTTCAGATGGAGGAGGACTCTACTAACTTCTTTTCGAGAAAACGTTCTACTGCGGATTTAGAGGGATGCATCCTATATTTTGTTAATGTTGTGCGAACCAAGATTTTTCAGGTTTTCAAGATCTGTCTGGAACCAATGAACAACTTCAAATGAATGTTGGAGAACTGGGACACACGAAGAGTTGATGGCTTTGACTTTGTTTTATTATCATTATTAAATTAATCATTATCACCAAGATCTGCGAACAATTTTAAACGGGGTATAAATTAATTTAAGAAACAAGTATATACGTTTAAATAAAGATATAATCCTTGTTTTATCAATTTCTTAGAGTTGTCTGTATCACCAGACTTAGTGTTTTTTTTGTCAACTTTTAAATAGAATCCGAACAATGGTAACATTATATCATTGAGATCGTAACATATGAGATAAATTTTCACCATAGTTGCGGATCTACTCAGAGATTTTAATTGATGGTCCACAGCCCTTATTCACCCGATAAAGTTTAGTTACATTTAATCCTAATTTACCTTTTTCTTGGCCATCGTTGTGTACGTATTGATAAACGGTTGTACAAGTAATGTATGTGATTCGAAATAATACTATAAAATATTATTTCCACGGCTCTATTATAACGTTTGAAATACGCGGTTGGAACCTGTATCATAATGAAGGTCATTATGAAACAGATTTTGATTATGATACATGAGTTCAACCGATCAAAAGCCTACTCTTTTTATCCGCTGACCGATCGAGCCGGGTATTGTTAAATCTATCAACTGCTTTGTTTTTTACTTTGATTTTAATACAATTTAGTAGTTAGCAAGCAGAGGGTAATTTAAAAATACACCGATAAGTAACTAATATTACACTGTGTAATTGTTAATTGTATCGGATCCTGAGAAAGAAATATCTTTAACACAGATCGATATTAAAGAAAATACAAAATAGTACCTTATTACCACAGATAATACCTTATACACTGGTGATAATACCTTATCGCCACAGAAATGAATTGTCCAGAGTAGTTTTTAAAAGTTAAAAAAAAAAATTTTCTGTAAATAATGTTTTTTATCATTGATTTAAATTAATAATCCCAATATCTTCTCAGCCGTAGAAAAAAATTCGGTATGCAACTTTATTTAATGGCCATTAATGCACTCTTGCGAAGTTTACGACATTCGCCAAACCTCAAGTTGTAACTTACTTCGCACTCGTGCATCAGTGACAATCACTATAGGTTCATTGCGTAATGAACTATTATTTTATTAAGAGATTTTCAGTAATCAGATTTGTAATAATGAAATGTTTATTTTACTAAAAAAATAAATAGGTTTAGTTAAAGGATCCGTTAGAGAATTACGTCTGAGAGTAGACATAAAACAGTTTTACCCTTGCAAAACTCTTTTTATTTAATAAATTGTTGCTGGAAACGAAATACTAACAATAGTTAATAGCATTAGTATAAAAGGTTAACAATATTTAATAGCATTAGTATAAAGGAACAAATCTACTGGAAATATTTTTTATTCTGTGTAAAATATTTATTACCGTGTAATTAATTGTAGAATAAAATTAGCTAGACATTACTTGTCCACATTTATAGGATTTGACACCGTTCAGATGCGCGCGGCGAATATGTGCACGAATTGTTTTGACCTACGTCTACCGGCATCACAAGTTATCATACCAGTCTCATCTCTTTAGCCGGTCGTACATCGTACATTCTACCTGACCAGATTTACTGCTTGTTCTTAGTCGACGAGTAGTGCTGCGGCAACACTTTCTTAGCCCAGTTTATAAGTTTAACGAAGGCTTAACCTGAAATAACTGGAACATCATCATCATCATCAACATTATCATCTTCGTTGCCTTAATAAACGACAACATTTATTATAATTAATTCATCAATTTGTCAAACAATTAGTTACTACCGTTTTTATTTATATCTGCATTTAAATACGTTTAACCTGCTGCATTCCTACACGTAATATGTTGTTTCTCGGTTCATTATTGTTATTTTTTATTTATTATTAAACATTATAAAGTTATAAAATGTTATTAATTCAAATGAAATGTAAGCGAAAGCGATATGAATAAACCATAATTCGATAGGTTATAAGAAAATATATATTCTTATCGTGTTCCGGCTGAAAAAACTGTCATTCAGTAAATGCCAGAAGCGCATTAATTATGAAATATTCAATCTTATGTAGTAGAACTCTCACTGAATATTTATTGAAATATATATTTGTATATCTTTTTTATAAAAGGCGCCATCTAAATAAGAAATCACTGACAAAACGCATAATATTATGTTCTATATTTTCTAAAAAAATATAAAAAAATTAGCACTGGAGACAAATGAAATTAAAATCTACCTTTCGGTGAATAACAGTACGGCAGAATTTCACAAAAGGACACAATGATTTATTCTTCTGGTATAAAATTTAGGTTCTTTTCGTTTGCTTTTAGTCCTTAGCTTTTTGGAATCTTTTGTAATATTAATACTAATGGTGGAAACATAACTGGTTCGATTATTAATAATAATAAAAATATTAAGGTCTTTAAATTCAATATCCAGAATTATAGAATCATTGGAATCAAAAAAGCACGTTTATTTTACTATTCTTTTTTAGATGTAGTATACTGTTTTTGATGTTCTACTGATATGTGGTTACTACGAAAGAAACACTTCTACAGAAATCAGCCGAAAGTTTGAAAATTGTCAAACGGTGTAAACTATTAACTATGTATAAATATCGAATTCTTTATGTAGTAGGCAGACTAAAATGTTAATAATTTCAATCTGAATAATAACAATTCACGCTGGCAGTAAAATTTTTAGTCAGGATAATCAGTAACGCTGATAGTAATTTGTTCCAACTATCTAATGTTACATGCTTTACACGCGAAATATTTATTCTTTTATATCATTACTAAAAACAAAAAATGTGAAAATGAAATAATTATTGATACATCTACTTGTAAAAGAAAGACTAACTAATGTAGATAATATGCAGTAGAAAATTACATGAAATGGTCCCGAGTAAACATTCACTTTTGAATGCAAACATGAAATGTTTTCAAAATTACTAAGATTGTACTTTTTTCTCTTTTTATAGAGAGGGTGTGGTTTCTTACATCTTCACTAAAAGCACCCACTATAAACAAGAGTGGATGTAGTTAAAATTATCTAATTTAATAAACATTCTGGTAAAAATAATTATTTACATATGGTAAACATAATTAATATCCCCAGCTTTAAATACGAGGGTAAGTCAATTATTATCCGCAATATAGTTATAAAATTTTATTGTAATCAAATAGGAAACTTACA
>JAAAKQ030275301.1:0-10543 GCA_010016005.3 Zanna intricata | reverse complement strand
GGACAGGTAGATGGGAAAAATTGTGTAGGCAGGCAGCGGTTGGAATATGTAAAACAAATTGTTGGGGATGTAGGATGGAGGCGGTATACCGAAATGAAACGACTGGCACTAGATAGGGAATCTTGGAGAGCTGCATCAAACCAATCAAATGGCTGAAGACCAAAAAAAAAACACAGTCTTCTGAGATCACTGAGACGGAAGTCCGTCAAGTGATCTGCAGTCTGGCCCGAAATAAAGCCCCCGTATATGATTGTATAACGGTGGAACTTCTTCTTCGCTCATTACCAATAGTCCTTGGTCCCATTACTAGAATGTTCAATAGGATGCTTTTTGCTGGTTACTTCCTAGCTTGTTGGAAATGTGGCTAGTTGAAACTTCTCTTCAAAGGCGGCGACAAGGATCCCACCGTGAGATCCCCCTACCGTCCTCTAACGCTCTTGCCTGTTGTAGGTAAGGTTTAAAGAAAGTTTTATACCTCCGCATTAATAGCAGGCTCACTTCTAGTCATCAGTTGATGTACGATCAATATGGTTTCCGTCCGGACAAGGGCACAGAGGACGCCCTCTGTGCCTCTTAAGGTCCTAGATGTAGCAGCGGCAAGCGAGTGCAAATATGCACTCGGCGTCTTTTTAGACATATCCGGGGCATTCAACAATTTGTGGTGGCCCTCTGCTTTATTCCAACTACAGTGGCGTGGTTGCACGCAAAATAAAATTCTTACTCTCTCGAGCTATTTCAGCAACAGAACCATCGTTTTTCGTAACGGTGGCTCTGAGGTAGAGCAGTGTTCTAGGTCCCCTCTTGTGGGTCGTGAAGTTCGATTTTCTGATGCGCTTGAGATTGCCCGGCGGTTGCCGTGTCGTCGCTTATGCCGATGACGGGCTTATACTGGTCGAAGGAAACTCGCGGTTGGAGAGAGAAACTCGAGCGACACGGGCATGTCAGGTTTTCCGGCTGTGGAGTCTTCAGCATAAGATGGTTTTTGGTGCATGGAAAACCACTATGATGCTTCTGCGGGGTCGTCTACATCCGGCTCGCCCACCGCGAGTCGTGATGAGCGGTGGGCGAGCCGGATGTAGACGACCCCACAATTAGCAATTAGCTATGTCCCGGTTCAGAAATATCTTGGTGTTATCCTTGACGAGAGGCTTCTCTTCAGGGAGCACCTTTATTTTGTCGCAAAGAAAGCGATAAATGCTTTCTTTGGCGTTTGTAGAATCATTCATCCCGATTGGGGGTTGAATTTCCGTACCATGCATATACTTTACAAAGAGGTGTCTGCGAAGGCATAATGCTATACGCTGCGCCAGTCTGGGCTCATCATATGAGATTACAAGTTTATAGGGGGAATACTTTATTACGAGCTCAGCGTCTTCTTTTAGCTGTTGTCGGAGGTTACAGAACGGTCTCGAGAGAGGCTGTCTCTGTTATCGCCAGCACAAAACCAATTGATATTCTGGCTACAGACCGTAGCATGCGGTATACTTCTAAGAAGGATGGCCTTTTTACTCCAGAGCGTATGCGAGAAATAGAAGACCAAGGTTTTGATTCTGGCAAACTAGGTGGAATAATTCTTCTACTAGTCAATACACGCATGGTATCTTCCCCGATGTGCGGCAGTTGACAGCGATTACGTGGGTTTCCTCCAATCGATACATCACACAGTTTCTATCAGGACATGATGCCTTCAGGCATAGTTTGGTTAGGTTTGGATTGGCGGACTCTGGACTCTGTGGGGAATGTAGAGTTGACGACACTGCGGACCGTGGCCTATATGTTTGTCCCCGGTAAGAGGCTGAACGTAACAGAGTTGTTAGGGAACTTGAGAGAGTAAACTCATTTCTGGGTCTGCGGATCAACTGGAAGACCCGCAGTGAGTGAAAAATTGTGGCTGTCTTCCTCCGTTTTCTGGCTCTGTGCAGATCTGCAAAGGGAGTATTGAGTAGAATACCGGGTGGTATGTCTATATCTACTGCCATTGTCTATGCCTACATCTACCGTCTATGTTTTCAGTCTACCTCTTTGCTGATGGTTTATGTCTACTGTCTTCATGTCTATGGCATCTGCGTCCACTGATCGGAAGGACTGACTAGTGCCTGCACTGATGGGCGGCAGGATGAGGCATGGGAACTCCCTTATCCCAGCACTAACGAGACCATACAAAACTGACCATCCGAACGAAACCAGCTGAGACACTGGCATAAAGACCGAGTCTTAGCCTCTAGAATGGGATCTAGAGGTGATTCAGATCTCCCGCCTTAGAAGTTACAGGCAGGCATGAGAAAAGATCCGAACTGGCAGGCTGAACTGTCGTACTGGATATACTAACGATGTACGGGGAGGTCCACTAGAGTGGACAACCACTACATATTGGTAGTGCAATGAACCGGATGGTCCGACCCGTTCGAACCCACTGGGACGTCTTGCTATATCATAATAAAACTAAACTAAATTAATAAAGATGAAAGTTGACCGATTAAAGAATTACGCACCTTGTACCAAGAATAAAAAATCTACTTTTTAATAGCTAGTAATCTTAACCACGGAATTGTAAGAAAATTATACTTATTGCACCGGATGTACAGAAAAGAATATCAGGTTTAAGTTTGTTATAATATCTCTTGGATGAGATATAAAGTGTTGATTTAAAACCAGTATTAAACAGCTAACAGGACAATTTTATTTGCACACGTAACGAATATTGATTCCTTATCTATCTGCTTTGCAGAACCACTACCAAAGACGGTGACTCCAAAACTTCTGTGTTTTACAGTTTCCAGAATGTTAATCTCTAGTTGCAGTTCAACGTGTGTTCCATAGAAAGTTTAACTGTGATCCTCCGAATGACAATAACATTCGTTGATGGTGTATAATCAGTTTGAACCTTTCGGATGTTATGTGTAAAGGGTATAGTACGGGACAACGGCGGGTGTCTGAAGAATTTTGTGAACGTGTCAGATAATCTTATCAATGTAGTCCTAAAATATTTGTTAGGAAGGCCGGCCAAGCGATGTGTGTGTGTGGAATGTTTTAAGGAAACGATTATATATGTATCCATACCGTTTACAGCTCTTACAGGCTTTGAAGCCAATCGTCTATGCTGTGGTTGCCGACTTCTCGATCGAAATATTGGAGCACAACGATGACGAATTTCTTGATTGTATTCTGATTAGTGAGTGATGAGTCAAAATTTCATCTTAGTAAAAAATTGTTAATACACATAATGACCTTATCTGGGAATGAGAAAATTTCCATTTTTTCTTGTAAGAGTTTTCTATGTAGTTATCAATGAGAAAGGGATTCCACCCAAAGATTAAAAATAGAAAAGCTGCAAGGTTGCGGCTTTTCTTTTTCGCTGAAGCAAGCGTTAACCGAGGGTTGCTTATATTCGGATATAAAAACAATAGTTGCTTTCATTCGATATAAAACTGCGTACATGGCTCTTTTCTCAACTGCAAGATGGATCAGAGAATTTTATTTGGCGACAAGATGGCACACCTTCTCAATGGCATTACTGTGTACGGAAACAGTTAAATGATGTTTTCATCAATGCTGGGTCGATCAGTATGAGTTCGATGACGGAGCTTGTTTACGGTGGCTTCCAAGACCCTACCGTTTAGATCACCGTAAACAACCGTGATCTAAATAGACAATATGTGACATTTTTTAAGTACTATTCGCTGATCTATCCGTTTAAGGCACGTTTTGAAGCAGATATCGCCTCCATTACTTCACTCATGCTGATTAAAGTACGGAACAAACTTGTCTATCGTTTGGATGTGAACCTCATGATGAAAGGTGCTTTCCTTCTAGATAAAAGAAAAGTCTCTAAGAATTACTCTTTCATTTTATTAGCGATTCCTTAGCCGAAATTAAAAGATATTAATTAGCTATAAAACCAAGATATTTTTTTGTACTTTTTATTTTTATATAATAAATAAATAATCAAGTTCATGGTTAAATTTCAACAGTGATTAATTTCAGTTTTTTCGCTTTTACAATACATAGAATATTTATTTTGTTTACAAGTATTTACCACTCACATAGTACGTACCAAGTATATCAATGTAAAAATTAAATGTGCTATTTACATAATTCAATATATATTATTTATTTTAATTTTAATAATGTTTTTTAAAACGCTTAGCATATACATCATCTTGTACCATTATGAATTATGTTTATTTATGATTAATAACAATAATAAAATTATAAATATTTATTCACTAACTAGATGCAAACTAATACTCTACATGATACATTACTATTAGCTTTCTACTAAATCGTATAATATTATTATTAAAATTTATTTTAATATTCATAATATAATTTCCTAAACCATATTTTTCAATATCGTTCATAGAAACATAAATATTTATTGTAAATAAATATTTAACGTATTCTATTTTATCTTTACATTAAACCATGCAGTAAGAAAAATAAGGACGTTTAAATGAATAAATTAATATTTATATACCAGTATGTCCAATTACATAAAAGAAATCCCTAAAGAATATCAACTTAGGTACTTCACGTTTTAGAGGCAAGATGCTGCAGGATAATGTATTGAATTTCACCTTTGTATTAACCATGATGATAATCATCACGCCAACATTGGGGTATCAAACAAACTATTTATTAATATAGTAAATTAAACTTTATATAATATTTTCTCTCTTTCAGACACACACACTCTCTCTCTCTCTCTCTCTACCTCTACATATACTCTATGTATGTGTGTGTGTGAGTGCGTGTGTGCGTGTGAGTGCGAGCGTGCATGTGTGTATGTGTTTTCTTTTAATTAGCTAAATCTACACATTATATATTTAAATATACATCCTTTAAATAAGGAAAATATTGTTAAAACAAATTTTTATTTATAGTAATTATATTAATTTTTTTTGCACATCTATGACTGTTATAATATTACGAAGGTAGTTTATTACTACCAGAAGACTCAAGAATCCAATTTACCATATGCATTTGAAACCTTTTTAGTTGGTTATTAAACTAAAACAGATCGCTCAGATAGTAGATAAAATTATTTTTAACAATGAAATCTATATCCCCTGTACTTGTTTGTAACTAAATTTAGAATGTACTTTGAAAAAAAAAAAAACCATTAATTACGTAACCATTGGGAATAACCTATGATAGTTTGGAATTACCAAGTTGGTAGTGGTTTTTCATGATCATAACCGTTTGTAAGTTTGTTTTTTTTTTTTTTTAATATTAAACAATTAATTTTAAACTTATTACGTTCCCTAATAAACTAAATTAAATTAGCCGCGACCATTCATTGATGAACATTCGTTGCGTCTGACCGCTTTAAAAAAAAAAAGCATGACTTAGATAAATCGAAGTTTTGGACGTGTATCGTGAAGTCGTGTACAAATAAAAAAAAAATATTTACTGATTTGTAACTTGTTAGAAGGATCGCGAATATGTTTTGCAACAAGTTAAACGTTTTACGTACTGGTAGACAAGCAACTAACTTCATGAATTTTGTAATAAATAGTTAAATGATTAATTACAGTTTACTCTTTCGATATGTCCAAAGATGATGTAGGGAAATCAGCGTAGAAGAAATAAAAGAAGTAGACGAAAATCTATTTATTCACCGAAAATATCAGGGAGGAACCTCAACAATAGACATTTGGTGGTTTTGTAAATAAAAAACCAAAAATGTTAACTGTATGTTCATTCCTAAAAAGTTCAGCAAATACCTTTTTTAAGTTATTAAAAACAGAATTGAACTTTAAACTGACTGCTGGAAGGAATTAGAGGAGGTACAATTAATAAAGCTACAGGATTCAAATGTTTCAAAGCAAATACATCTTGTAACTTATCGGTCTGGCTGGGAACTTCATGTTTCAAGAAAGCGTATTTTCTTTCTTAAATGTATCATTTTTATTGTCGATATAAAATTTCTGAGTTTTCTTTATGACAAAACTCCATGTTTCAAGTTAAATAGAATTCAGGAAAATATAGCGGCTTTCTCTTATATGGAAATCCTGAATGGTCAACTGAATCTTTTAAAAGTTAAAAATTTAAATTGAACATTTTCATTGAGAATGAAAATATTTCGAATACGTTGAATATATTTGGAGTTCAGTCGAATTGCGAAACAAAAAGCATCAAGGGTCGGGCGGAATAAAAATCTGTAAGGTATAGGGCTTAATTCATGATCGGGGAAAAATGTTTAGTAAATTGTACTACTTGATGAAATTCCACGTATCGTAGAGGAATTCTGATTCCTTTTCTTACCTTCCATGCAGAAATGAAATTAAATAAGACAAATGAGGCTTGTATAATGAATAGTTTGAGAGCAGTCGAGATTTTCTTATCTAAGTTGTTATTAAAAATTTGTATAATTTTCTTTTATTTCTATTTCAAACATTAAATGGCGTTAAAAGTTAATACTACAATATTTAATTAATTTAATATCTACGGGTAATTTAGCCTAAAAAGTAATGAACAAAATTGTCATACATAAAAAACAATAAATAGTGTTTTTTTTTTTTTTAAATCAGAATTAATGTCAAATATAGTAGGCAATAAAAAAAGTAATAGAAATATAAATATATCACACAGAAACAGTAATTATCTTAGCAAGTGTTCTACTGATGATAAAACCATTCCATAAGATAAATATTGGTTTAAAAACGCTTTGTCTTCCAAGTTATGCTAGTCAAAAATTTCGCCTGATTTCTGATCCAGTGGTGATCAAGCTCTAACGAAACAAATATTCTTGATGCTCAAATTATGTGGCAAAATCAGTGATTTTCATGTTTCTTTATATTAAAAATAAAAAATAAAAAAGAAAGATTTTCGGAGTTATATCCTAGTAATTTTCATGAAAACGTTAGCAATTTATAATATCCAAAAATTTAAAAGCAGAAACGCACATCTAATCTGATTTATACAGTTTTATTCTATTAAATTATCAATAAATAAATAAAACTTACTAAAAAAAAATGAAGGGAATATTAATTTGAAAAAACTGATACAAGTAAATTTAATTGAAAACAAATTAAAATATAAGAAATTTATATTATTTTTTTTAAAAACCAACTAAATTATGGAAGAAAGTTTTACGATTTTAAAAAAATGAATATTTTATTTTGCAACAGAAGAATTAAAGAACATTTGAATTAATATCAGGTATAGTCACCATTAGCTTACAACATTTTGATATAAGATTCGTAACTCAATACGCTTCGTTCTCATCCAGGGAATCAATAATAGCAACGAAATTAAAACTAACTCGGAATAGCGGTTAGTACAAGTTCCGTAATCATCTAAAAAAAACAACCAATTCCTTAAAAACACTTTGAAAATATTCAATTTCATCCTCAACTAAAGTTTCAACTGACCATTCAGGATTTCCATATAATAGAAAGCCGCTACACTTACTGAATTCTATTTAACTTGAAACATGGAGTTCTACCAAAAAGACAAGTCAGAAATTTTATATCGACGATAAAAATGATACATTAAAAAAATAAAATACGCTTTCTTGGAACATGATGTTCCCTGACCAACGTTTGCTTTTAACGCCATTCTTTTCTACCCTGTGCAGTAAATTAATATTCTTATTCGATCCGACTTCTTAGAAAATATCTGGTAATATCTCTAATCTGAAAATTATTCTAGGAAAATGGCCAGAAACTATCAGTTCGGTAATTCAATCCACAAACAGTCTATATAAAAAGTTTTGCCATTTGAAACAAACCAAATCCTCATAAATAAATAAAATCTCCATCTTCCCAATTTTAGAGAAACTGACAAATCTATTCCCATTGCCAATATTTATTATAATTTCATACGTTAGAACGTGTCACATATATCTAGACATATAGCTATCGATTCGGATCATATACTATGTTCTGAATCGATCATAATATTTACTAACAGAGCGGTTCTTCAGTGTTGATACGCAGAACTTCTCAAGGTGATAAACAAACAGACGCAAGAATACAAAAAAAACAAAACTTTTTATAATACAAAAGATAATAAATTTCGTAATATAATAAAAAATAATTAGTACAACAAATGTTTATTATTATTAGTATTTATTTATTATTATTAATACAGCTGATCGGTGGTTTTCAAACATTTTCATACATTACAGTATTTTATCATGTATATTACAGTATTTTATCATGCTTTGGTTTGAGAAAATAGTTCATATATAGCATCAATTATTAGTTACTCAGCTAGATAGAATTAAAACGCAACACCGACGTGTTCATACATGCCACAGCGCACATATCTGTCTCATGCATGTACCGCGTACTACATGTACGAACCACTTACTTAACTGCCTTTATAGGACTGCCGTACATTCCGCCAGAAGTTAATCAAGACGTTTGTGGCTATCACACACACGATCGGATGCAGTTGTTTCCGGTGTGTTATTTACTCTGTAATAATCTGATCTGAAAAATGTTGTGTCATTCTTTCGTTTGAGAAAAATTAAATGCCACTGTTGGCATACGTATCTCCAAAGGAAGTTTTTTTTATATATATAAAAAAGTTATATATGTACTGTGGTTGAATTAATTTCGTTTAGTTCAATTAGTTTAGTGGAAATAAAATAAAAATCGACAAAAATATACGGATCATTGGGAATAACAACAAAATTTAAAACCCTCTACCATCAAACTACATTTCAGAATTTGCGGTGAGTCAAGATCATTTTCCTACTACAATATGAAAAATAAGATTATGGAAAATAAGATCTGAGTACATTAATACTGGATTCACTGTCACGAATGAGTACATTGAGTCACCTACATCCTAAATGTGTAATACTTTTGAAATTCCTTCAAACCAAAACATAAACCTTTCTTTATTGAAAACTGCACCTAGAACTAAACATTCACGTTAAAAAATAAACCTAAAAATTATTTCGTTCAAAAATTGTCAGAATTGAAATAGCTTGTCAGAAACAAACACACGCAGAAAATTATGTCGTCTTTTACATACAACATTTAAAAAGCAACTGAGGCATCTATCTATTTAGTGAACTTGCAACGCGAGGAAAAGCTTACACAATCTGTTAAAGGCTGTAGTTAACTATTGCAAAACATATGGTGACTTGTATGTTACGAATCATCAACTAAATAGCTATCGATACCACTATCACCGCAGAAATCAGGCATTAAACGTAAAAGAAAACGTAATAGCTGAAGTCAAAAATAGTGATTTCCTCCTTACACAACTCGATGAGAGCACAATCGTAAGAAACTATGATCAACATATGTGTTCCAAAGTACAATTAAAAGAGAATTATTTCTTTTTTTTATGAGCTATCAACACAAACTAGCTGAAATATTCAAAAAGCTAGATCACTTCTTTTGCACAAGATGGACGGACAGGAAGCAGTGCGTTGGCTTCTATTCCTACTGAGCTCGAGCTATGACAGAAAAATATACACCAAAATAAAATCAGTTACAGAAGATTGTACTCTCAATCACTGTAGCAAAAACAGAGAAGCTTCAGCAATAAAACAGATGCCTGAACCATTTAAACGTTAAATATTCTCCAGGAGGCTATCGAGGTTGTCATTTTTATTTCGTCATTTTATCGAGGTGGTCACTTTATCTTACACTTTAAACGCAAGTTTATTTTCGAATTACAACACAAGACTATATTTAGTTAAAGCTACACAAGCTGTAGAAACAGTTTGATAATTAACATTATTTTCACGTTAGTGTAAAATTTCCTTAGCTTTTAATTGCTTTTAGAACTGTTTTTCGGATATCCTACACCGAATGTTAAGTTTTCATAATCTTTTTTCCAAATTTTTGAAAATCCTCCGATCACTATAGCACGGTGTTTACCCAAAAATTCGTTATTCTGTTAGGTTTTCTTGTTTACAGGACGCTAAAGTTCCTCTTTTTAGCAATTAAATATTGAATCTTTCTGTCACTTAATGCGTTTAAAAAATCAAAAAGTTAAATAGTTATTAAGAATCTTAATAGACACTAAAATTTAACGCCTTTTTTTATTTCTTAAATACATTTTTTTTCAGGAGTTGGTATCCAGGCTATGGAGGTTACCAAGGTTATCCAGGGTAAGTATCTGCAACCCTCTTTATGGTAATAAAATGACAATTATTTTAACAAACATTGTAAAAAATCTGAAATTCACAAAGTTTAAATAATCGGAACTGTGAATGGATAACTATGAAGAAAGTAATACTTAAGTGATGCCAATCTATAGGTTGACATTGAAATGGTTGTTCACTGAATGTAAGTGAACTTGGAAAAGGGATAGATAAGGGGGATAATCGATTTGGAAAGGATATACGGAATGGGTGGGAGTATGAATAACTCATACTTGTTTATTAACATACCTGAGAAAGCGTCCGTTTCATGTATCATCTGCATAAATATTATGTGATATTTATGACCGTTTTTCGATGTACGAGGAAAAATAGTCTGTTTGAAATTTCCCGAATATTTCTTCAACATTATCTAACAAATTACATAATTCATCAAATGTCTGATAGTTAATCGACTAGTTGCTTCTAATG